>JADRCD010061392.1:0-13711 GCA_019843815.1 Montemys delectorum | reverse complement strand
GAGAGAGAGAGAGAGAGAGAGAGAGAGAGAGAGAGAGAGAGAGAGAGGATTTCTTGCTCTTTCCATTGGTTTGCTTTGCAATTTCAAAACATAAAGTGTGATGATTTGACTCCACAGTCCATGGGATACTACCAGGATCTCTTCTAAAAAGTACAAGAATAAATTCCTTTTCTTCTCTTTTTGTAACTCCTCCTCTCCCCTCTTCTTCCTCCTCCTCTTCTTTTTCTTCTTATCAAGATCTCATATACCCCAGGCTAGCCTCTAACTCACCATGTATCTGAGGATGACCTAGAGCTTCTGACCCTCCTGCTTCTACCTCCCAAACGCTGAAATTATAGGGAGCAGACACCACACCTCATTTATACCACAGTGTGGTGTCAAAGGCAGGGCTTCACTCAGGTTAGGTAAGCACTCTTATCAATTGAACTACTCTTCAAGCCTCTGCAACGATATTTTTAAGATAAAAATTTAATATGCATAAAATATATTTTAGCAAAATGTAACTTAGTTTTAAAATATATAGTGAAAGGTAACTTATTTTTCTACAAATAGTAATTCAGGCAAAGTGACAACATTTCTTTCTTTCTTTAGACAGGGTCTCCCTATGTATCCCAGGCTGGTCTTAAACTCAGGCTCCTTATGTGACAGCTTACTGAAGGCTGAGATGACTGGCATGAACCGTAATTTACACCGACAGTACCTGTGTTTTGCTTCACTCATTTGAAGCACGGCACCAAATCGATATACAATGTGAAAGCGCTTCTCTACAGACCTGTGGTTTGGACTTCCCTTCTGCAGGTCTGCCTAGGTGCAAGGGATTTCCTTCCACCCTATCCAGCCTGCTATTTAAAGTTTCATGTGCACCTAGAACAGTAGTAATGTGTTACACATGGGAACAATCTTCCCTGGTCCTACATTGGTTTTGAAACTTAAGTAGCTTACTGCGACTTACTGATGTATAAATGTTTTCCAAATTCTAAAGCAAAGTGCATGAATAACAAATGTGAGCACTGGGCTGACAAGGACGTTGGGTTGGCAGGGAAACCTTTAGAATGTAACAAAGTAGCCAGCTCTTCCATTGTTGCCACAACTGCACCAAAGCTATGGAAAGAGAAAGGATTTAAGGAATGACCAAGGCAAGAACGTTCTTACTCTCTGTGCCCAGTCTGAGTTGTGTATTAAAGCTGTCTGTGGTCATAGATCTTTTGACTTTAAGAGACCCTCTTTCCCACTTGACTTTTAGAAGTCCTACTTCCTTTGTAGGGTCACAGTGGCTCTCAACCTTCCTAATGCTGTGACCCTTTAATACAGTGCCTCATGTTATGGTGACCCCCCCAACCATAAAATTATTTTCATTGTTACTCATAACTGTAATTTTGCTACCGTTATGAATTGTAATATAGATATTTGTTTTCTGATGGTCCTCATGACCTACAGGTTGAGAAACGCTTGTCTAGACACATAGAACAACACTTTATGGTCACTCTCTCTGTGAAGTATGCACTGCCATCAGCCCATTTCCCAAATGCAGAAAGACACCTGCCAAGAAAAGCCGCCTGATTCTGTTTCTCTCCCTGCAGGAGTACTGCAAGCTTAAGAGGACAGAGGACACTGCCTCCCCGAGCATCTACATAGGGCTGAAGGATAAACTCTCCGGCATCCGCAAGGTCATCACAGACTCAACTCTGCACTTGATCCAGTTGCTAGAAAGCTATAAGGAAAAGCTCCAGGAGTTTTCCAGGGAAGGTGAGGCGCTTTCTGGAATGGTGACAAGGAATGGGGGACCTGGGAAGGGAGGGGAGAGGAACCTGGGAAAGGAGGGGAGAGGGACCTGGGAAGGGAGGGGAGAGGGACCTGGGAAGGGAGGGGACAGGGATCTGGGAAGGGAGGGGAGAGGGACCTGGGAAGGGAGGGGCAACGACTCATTTTTCGGCTAGGCCACTAGTGATTCTTATCCCGACTTTATTCTATAATTGCAACCTGAAGGAGGTAACTTGGCCATTTACACTGGCATGTCTGTGACTAGCTTCTCAGGCTGCTGGTGTCTGATGTGATGCTGATATGGTGCTAATGTTGATGCAGTCGTGACTTATGTGTCACCCTGGAGTCTTCTCCAGCAGGGATTGTCTGATAAATTGAGTGTGCCCAGGTTCCCAGGCACCAGACCCCGGAGAAGCCCGGGGAAGAGCATCCCGGTTGCTTGGGTTCTCAAAGCCACCTGGACAGGTACTCACTTATAACTCTCTGATTTTTTTAGAGGAATATGACATCAAAACTCAAGTGTCTGCCATTGTCCAGCGCAAGTATAGGGCCTCTAAACCTGAGCCCAGAACCCGGGATGAGTTTCTTCAATGTAAGTTGTGAAAGGCTGCCCCATTCAGACACACTGAGACACACTTTTTGCCAAGGCAAGAACTACCACATCTTGTAGAGGATTTGCATTCTTGTAACCTCTGATTTATTCCTAAACCATACACTTTTAAGCTTTTAATTGAAAGTCTTCCTTTTTGAAATAAATTTAAAAATGCAAAAATCAGATTAATAATTCCTATATAACTTCCCTATCACCCAGTTTCTTCAAAACATTGACATTATACATAACTATGATACATCATGCAGGGATGTATCATAGAATTGCTGCAATATTATTAACAATGTCGCAGAATATTTTTTTCTGGCTGTCTTAGCTACTTTTGTATTGCTGTGATAAAACACCATAACCAAGGCAACATATAAAATGTAAAAGAAAGTGTTTATTGGGAGCTTACACTTCCAGAGAGTTAGAGTCCATGACCATCCTGGCAGGGAGCATAGCAGCAAGCGGGCATGGTGCTGAAGCAGTAGCTGAGAGTTTACACATTGAGACACAACCTCAAGGCAGAGAGAGAGAGAGAGAGAGAGAGAGAGAGAGAGAGAGAGAGAGAGAGAGAGGAGGTAGGAATAACATAAGTGCTTGAAACCTCAAAGTTCATCCCCAGTGACACATCTCCTTCAACAAGCTTACCCTTCCTAATCCTTCCCAAACAGATCCACTAACTGCAAACCAAGTATTCAAATATATGAGCCTTTGGGGGCCATTCTCATTCAAACCACCACATTGGCCCAAAGTTGAACTCAGGAACACAGATGTTTCCATATATTCTAGTTTCCGTTCTGTTGCTGTGAGAAGCCACTCTGAACAATAGTAACGTAGGGGAGGAGTTTTATTTCATCCTATATTCTGGGTCACAATCCACCATTAAGGAAAGTTGGGGCAGGCATTCAAGGCAGGAACTTGAGTCAGAAACCATGAGGGAATGGTGCTTGCTGGCTTGCTCATTTACAGCCCTATGCTTAGGTAGCATTCTCATTCAGCTTAGAGATGGTACCTCCCACAGTGTGCTGGATCTTCCTGTATCAATTACTATTAATAAGCTCCCCACATCCAACTTGCCTACAGACCAATCCAATTCCCATTGGTCAAGGCGATTCTATTGAGGCTTTCTTCTTAGGTGACTACAGGCTACGTCAAGTTTACAATTAAAGCTAACTGGAATCCTTGTTTCCCAATCTGTACCAATCTCCCGGGTTTTCTTTACATTTCAAGATTTGGGCATTTTGAAAAGTCCTGACCGTTTGCCATGTGGTTCATTTTTAAGTCTGTCCTTGTAAGATCTTACTGTTACTGCATTGATGTGCTCTGAAGTATTATGTTTTTTGACACAGGGTTTCAGTATGTATGTAGCCCAGGTTGGCTTTCCCTGCTCCTCTTGCTTCTGCCTCTCAAGAGCTTCAATTAGAGACGCATACCTGTGCTCAGCTGTTACCCTTTTCAAAAGCATTGTATTTCTAGTCCCACATGGGAACCCACAACTGTCTGTAATTCCAGTTACAGGGGATCACATATCGCCTACTGGCCTCTGAGGGCACCAGGCAGGCATGTGGTGCACAAGCATATGTATAGGCAGACATTTATACACAACAAATAAAAGCATGACATTTCTAAGTGGCGCTTTGTGGTAGAATATGTTTAAGAGAACTTATTATACAACACATACCGGAGACTTAAAAATAGGACGTGTCCTCACCACCCATATACAACAGCGATGCGTACGATATACGTGTGGTTATACATTAACCAGCTTGCATTGGCCATTCTATGGGGTACATGCATTACAGAATTGCATGATGTATATAATAAATACAAGCACCTCTTTCATGTCAATTCAGAACTTCAAGTGAGAAGGTCCTTCGGGATAGTCCACATGAGGCTTCACCTCCCAGCTGAAGAGACTTCCCTGTAGGCAATGCTCATCTTGGTGACGTCCTTCTGGAATATGCCAAAGAGACCTGCTTTTGCTCCATTCTGGGGAGCAACCACAGGCCCACCCTTTCCTCTGGCTATTACATGGGTCTCAGTAGCCCACAACTATCTCCCTCTTGCTGCAATGCTGCTTTGCCTCCACACATGTTATTCCCTCCCATTTCCTTTCAGAAGCACAGGTATATTTTAGAGAAAAATATAATTAATACCATATACCACCAAATGCCGCTTGGTTTTAAAATGAAAAGTTAAGTATATCTTTGTGTAAGTTGTCTTTCTTTAGAACTGTTTTCACACATGGCCAACATTTTGAATAATATTTTAGGTAGTGACACAACATATCTTTTGAAATATTATTCTTATTGAGGACACACTTATGACAGTATTCCAGCTAAGATTTGCCTCTAGCTTAGATGCAGATCATGCAGGAGTCTTGGAAGGATTGGCTGGAGTCTGTGGGACCTCCTGCTGTCTGTTTTGTAGGAGGAATGAGGGCAAAAGAAATGGTTTTGTGTGTGACTGGAGTGGTTAGGCAGGAGGTGCTCTACTTAGTCTTTGGGGTTGCATTTGATAGCATTTCTAAGGCTTTCCCATGTTAAATGCTGGCCAAATGCTTAACAAATGAATGAGAGGGTCAAATGTAGCTATACAATAACCTGACTCTCTGAGCTCACCTCAGATCTGTGGAATAGTGCCAGACTTCCTGTGTACAGTCAATGAATGAATGAATAAATGAATGAATCAGTTAATTTCTTTATTCAGCTCAGATGTTACAGCAGGTGACAATCAAATTGAGCTTCAGAAAGCTCCACTGGTTTTCACCTACCTCTTGTCCTAGGGAAGCATTGGATGAGTAAATAAAACCAAAAAGATGGGTGTCTTCTCGTGTATGCCTTGTGGGGGTCACTTGGGTTTAAAGCTGTCTTCTGTGTGTCCTCAGATACATGTGACATCACATTCGACCCGGACACAGCACACAGGTACCTTCGCCTGCAGGAGGACAACCGCAAGGTCACCAACACGACGCCCTGGGAACACCCTTATCCCGACCTCCCCAGTAGATTTCTGCACTGGCGGCAGGTGCTGTCCCAACAGAGCCTGTACCTGCACAGATATTATTTTGAGGTGGAGATCTCTGGAGGTGGCACCTACGTTGGCCTGACCTGCAAAGGCATTGACCGTAAGGGGGAGGAACGCAACAGCTGCATTTCTGGAAACAGCTTCTCCTGGAGCATTCATTGGAATGGGAAGGAGTTCACAGCCTGGCACAGTGACACAGAGACCCCGCTCAAGGCCGGCCCCTTCCGGAGGCTCGGCATCTATGTAAACTTCCCAGGAGGAACCCTCTCCTTCTATGGCGTAGAGTATGATGCCATGACTCTGATTCACAAGTTTGACTGCAAGTTCTCAGAGCCGGTCTATGCGGCCTTCTGGCTGTCTAAGAAAGAAAACGCCATCCGGATTGTGGATCTGGGGGAGGAGCCCCAGAAGCAAGCTGAGTCCTCCTCTTTGGAGGCTGCTCCCTAGATTCTAAGATCTGGCTCCCAGACTTTGCTAAGTGTGACAACCGCTGGGCAGCAGCTGGCATTTTAAGGTGGACCGAAATAC
Source organism: Montemys delectorum (assembly GCA_019843815.1). Lineage (NCBI taxonomy): Eukaryota > Metazoa > Chordata > Mammalia > Rodentia > Muridae > Montemys > Montemys delectorum. The sequence continues at coordinate 7,800 of JADRCD010061392.1, read as the reverse complement.
CTGCTGATGGTAGCTGGCTTTAAAAATTGTGTGGATCCTGAATAAATTTTCCTGCCTGCTTCTCAAGACAGTTCTTGCATGAATGCAGAAACTCTAAAGGCACCAAAGCCTCTCCTCAGGTCTTCTAGCAATGGTCTCCCGTCTACTCAGGTGATTGTCACCCTTCATCCAGAATTTGCAACGAGGGATCTTCAAACCATAACCAGACTTCACAGGGATCATAATAAATCACAAGCCCATCGCTGTGCGTTTCTTATGTACTGGGCAGCGTTTGGAGTGCTATCTCTGTGTTAGTTCATGTCACCTTCATGGGGTAAATGTTTATATTGTCCTCATGATATGCGTTAGGGGATGGTGGCCAGGATGGTCAGCTAACTTGTCCTGTCACTCAGTAAATGGGGGACCGAGGTGGGATTCAAATCTGTTGTTGAACCTGTGACTACCTGTTATGCTTACTTCATTAGATCACGAATGTTATACATAAGGGGTAAACCACATGCTAAACCACATAGCCAACAGTATCTTCAGCATCCCTGAAGAGTTTGTTTGTTTGTTTGTTTGTTTGTTTTCTGCATGTGCAAGGCTCAGCTTGGTCATTCATCCTTGCATCATCTGAGCGAGCCCTCATCCCTCACACATCAGCAGCATCAGCAGCACGTAATGGTTTTGAACAGCAAGATTTAGAATGTTTTAGTGAGGTCCTTTGGAGAGGAGTAGTCATCCTCTCTTCTTCATGGACTTGTCTATGTTTTTGCGCAGAGGGATAGCTCCTCAGGTATTTGGGGACAGTGCTCACCTCTCCCAGGAGCTACACCTGTATGTTTGTGCTAAGTTGATACTTTCTGCGATGATCCCATTTCCCCCCCGACACCCTGTTGATGACTTCATTCTCCCTTAGACAGATGAGGGAGACATTCATTAAGCCTTTATGCACACCATCTTAAAGTGGATTTCTATTGCCCTAACCTGAAGTTCCGGGTGGGCTTTACCAGAAATAATACTTCTGTGTCTTTTCCCATGACCCGTGTCAAATCTTCCTGTTCGTCCGGTCTTGTGATCCTGTCTCAACTATGTGTTCCTTTAGACTTATTTGACTCGATTCTAAGACTCTGCACCTTTGTCTCGAAGGACTTAAATACTTTTCGCCGACTTCCTCATGCCACTACTGTGCACTGAGACACTTTCATGATCTAGTGCATTATCCCTCCTTCCAGCAGAAACGGTTTCCCTGTAGAGTCAACGGCCTTCTCTCAAGTCTAAATGTTGGTTCAGATTTAGATTATTGAGATTATGAGGGCCAAAGCTTTAGCCCTCACACACTGGCTTCTCAGTGGGAGAACTGTACAGAGCCAGGGCTCACTGTTTGCCTCCCTTTCCCACTGAACACGATCAAAGAGCTTTTCTTTTCTTATCTTTTTTTTTTTTTTTCCTTTTCTTTTTATTTGAGATAGGGCCTCAGGATGCGGCCTAAGCTGGGCTGGGATACACTGTATATTCTCTGCTGGCCTCAGATTCAGTTCTCTTGTCTTAGCTTCCAAATGCTCGGGTTATAAGCCTGAATCACCAGTGGGATGCTCAGCTCAGCAAAGTACCTTTTCAGTGGCAGAAATCAATGTTTGAATCTCTTGGATTTAGCAGTTAAAGAATATTCTTCAATTGAGAAAATCATGTCTTCCTGGCCTGCCCTTTCTTTTCTTTTCTTTTCTTTAAAAAAATTTTTTTGTCTTGAATTTTATTTTTAATTGAAACACAGTAACTATATATTTATGGAATTCAGTGTGACTTTTCAACACATGTGTGTAGTGGTTTTTCAACACATGTATGTAGTAATAACTAAGTAAGAGCATATATCTTTTCCCATACCAGAAAATATTTATTTGTTCTAACACTTCAAATCTTGTCTTCCAATTGTTTTGAAATAAACCTGCTTTTAAAAAAAATTATTGCTAGCATATGCCACTTGCATTACCACAGACTGTTTGAGAAAGTTCTCTAGAATTCTGCTTTACACTAATGGCACATTTGTGAGTCTGTTATCTCCAGAAGATGGGTTTTTTTTATAGACAGGGAACTCATAAATTCTGAGATTGCAAGTGTATGTGCCCTGTCTGCTGAGACTGCAGGTGTGTGTGTGTGTCCTGTCGGCTGAGATTGCAGGTGTGTGTGTGTGTGTCCTGTCTGCTGAGATTGCAGGTGTGTGTGTGTGCCCTGTCTGCTGAGATTGCAGGGGTGTGTGTGTGCCCTGTCTGCTGAGATTGCAGGTGTGTCACCTTGCCCTGATTGTTTGGGGCTGGGATTGAACCCTGGGTTTCATGCGTGTGTGTGTGTGTGTGTGTGTGTGTGTGTGTGTGTGTGTGTGTGAGAGAGAGAGAGAGAGAGAGAGAGAGAGAGAGAGAGAGAGAGAGAGAATGAACCATGGTGTACACACAGAGGTCAGAGGACAACTTGTGAGTTCTCCCTCCCTCCCTTCCTCCCTACTTTCTTTTCTTTCTTTCTTTCTTTCTTTCTTTCTTTCTTTCTTTCTTTCTTTCTTTCTTTCCTTCCATCCTCTCTCTCTCTCTCTCTTTCTTTCTTTCTTTCTTTCTTTCTTTCTTTCTTTCTTTCTTTCTTTCTTGTTTTTGAGACATGGTTTTGTTCTTAGCATTGCTGACTTGAATTTATAACCTCCTCACTAAAGTCTTACAGCAAAGTCAGATAATAAGCCGTGTCCCACCAAACTTGATTGTTCTTAAGGAAAAAAAAAAAGAAAAATCAAAACTCTCCTCATCTCTACCATTGTCTCCAATTTCTCAGAGGTTCAGTGTCCTGAAGCGTCATTTGATTAGGCCAAAATACCCAAGCTCATGCACAAAGAGCCAGTTTGAACTTCTATTTTCCTTACAGCTTTTGCCTATCAGTTTTCAAGTTCAAGATCCCTTTTGATATGATAGATCAAAGCAAATTCAAGAGTCTCACATATCTGCTCACTTTCAGGTGACAGACATACCACTTTTCATTTTATTTGTAAACTAAAAATTAGCTATAACAAATAAAGATGAAGGGAGGAGAAAAAAGAGAATTAGTCAAAGACTATTTTTGTAGCAAGCTGTGGATTTTCACAGAGCTTTTGTGTGTGTGTGTGTGTGTGTGTGTGTGTGTATGTGTGTGTATATGTGTGTGTGTGTGAACCAACTGTATTCAATCCTTGGAGGTTCCCTTGATGTGTGTAGTTACCTCAAAACAAAGTAAAGAGCAAACTGGACCCCAATGGGGACTCACTTTGATGCAGTTAGATGTGATTTTAGCCTCTGCTTGATTTTTAAACCACACCTTTGTTTAATTAATTAATTAATTAATTAATGTGTGTATTGTGTACACGCAAATGTGATGAGGCATGTTGGATACCTACTGAAGTAGGGGGACAATTTGCAGGGGTTACTTCTCCTCTACCTGGTTGGTTCCTCGAGTAGAACTCAGGGCTTTGGGGGTCTTCAGCAAATGCTTTAACTCAGTGAGCACTGCCAGCCCTAACTTAGCCTTACCTTAGCCTTTTGAAGTCAAAATCCACTTGGTGTTCTTTTCCAGGAATTCTGAGTAAACCTCTCCGGCTTGGTGATGGACGATGAGACGTCAATATGCTTCTCTCTGTCTCAGTTTTGTGTTGCTCTCTCAGCACACACAGTACTGAACAAGCTGTAAAGAAAATAAATGGGTCAGTCATACCTCTGGGAGGTGATAAGTTCACAGTCAGGGGCTTTTCACCGGCCTCATCTGTGGGTGGAAGGAGAAAGGCAAAGAGACTGTTTGCCCAGACTCAGAAGCCACACCTCAGACTTCATAGTCTTCACCACGAAGCAACGACGAGACCTCCAACACAGTCTGAGCCATTATTAGTAGCATCACAAGAAAGGTGAGCTGGGATCTCAGCAGAGGCAAAAGGAACGTGTGTTTTGAGGCTAGTTTGGCTTACACAGCCAGACCCTGACTTCAAAATAGTAACTTTTAAAACAGGAAGATAGTACAGTCCTATAAAACGGTAATATTTTGAAAGAGAGTCATCATTCAGATACTCTATCACACATTATGGTACATAATGCTTGGTTGTTGTGCTGGCTGGTTTTATGTGGACTTTACATAAGCTAGAGTCACATGGAAAAAGAGAGCTTCAACTCAGAAGATGCTCTCAATAGGCTGGCCGGTACTGGGGCATTTCCTTGATTGATGATTGATGTGGGAGGGCCATTCTCACTGTGGGAGGGCCATTCTCACTGTGGGTGGTGCTACCCCTGGGCAGGTGGTCCTGGGTTCTATAAGAAAGCAGGATGAGCCAGGCGGTGGTGGTGCACAGGACTTGGGAGGCAGAGGTGGGCAGATCTCTGAGTTCCAGCCCAGCCTGGTTTACAGAGAGAGTTCACGCTGTCTCAAAAATCAGAACAAAACAATAGAAAAAGGAAGAAGAAGAAAGAAAGAGAGAGAGGAAGAAAGAAAGAAAGGAATTAAGGAAGAAAGAAAGAAGGCTGAGCAAGTCACAAGAAGCAAACTGTTGTGGTAATTTCCTACCCCAGTAAGCCCATATTAAAAACACACAGCCTGGAGCTGGAGACTTGGCTCAGAGGTTGAGAGCACTATCTGTTCTTCCAGAGGTCCTGAGTTCAATTCCCAGAAACCACAGGGTGGCTCACAACCATCTATGAGATCTGGTGCCCTCTTCTGGCCTGCAGGATACATGCAGGCAGAGTGCTGTATAAATAATAAATAAATAAATCTTAAAAAAACAACCCACACAGCCCAGTTATTATATTTATAATAGCTATATGCCTAGATTGGGCAGATCTATCACTATACTAATTTCAGCCCCTGCTATGAGACCCCTTGCTACTTGCAGCCTCTCCAGGCCACGTGGTTCGGCTCCATATTGGCTTCCGCCTCCTCTTCCTCCGTCCTCCCTCTTCGTCCTCCTTTCTCCTTCTTCCTCGGAGACCTCTCATCCCGCCTTTCTCTTTCACTGCCCAATCATAGGCCCTAGCTTTTGTTGATCAGTTAGAACAGGGAGAAGGTTCAGTGAGATCACCTGAGTATGTGAGTATGTGATCTGGTGCAGAATTTTCAGTTGTCCCTAGTATATGTTGGGAGTTTACTTCTAGATCCAGTCGGCTGCCTCCCAGGGTAGCAGGAGGTCTCATTGGAGCTCTGGAGTGAAGACTCTGAGGTCTAGGGTATGACTGCTGCGTCTGGGCCCCAGCTCAGCTGCTTCTTGCTCTGCAAACACCAGCAAGTTGTTTAATCTTCTTCAGTTTCCTCAGCAGGGGTAGCCCCTCTTGAGGAAGCAGAATTAACATCAAAATATAAACAGAATCAGGGCAACCCACAACAGCGAGCCGGTAAACAGTGTTCCTCCATGGCTTCTGCATCAGTTCCTTCTTCCGGGTTCCTGCCCCAACTTCCTTTAATGCTAATATGGAAGTGTAAGAGTCACAAACCCTTTCCTCCCCAAGGTGCTTCTGGTCATGGCATTTAGCACAGCAACAGAAACAGGAACTAAGACAGTTGTTGCTGAACTTCTCTTACTTAGCCTTATTTATCAATGTGTGTAGGAAAACACACTATTTAGGGGTTGATATCACCTTGTGGCTTTTGGCATCCTCTGGTGTCTTAGAACACATCTTTCATGAATAAATGGAGAATCTTACAATGATGACAGTGACAACAGAGAGACAGTTAGTGTGTAGTGAGGGCTTATGCTGCCCCACACTGTGCAATGCAGTCTTTTTGGTGTTGTGTGCACAGTGTCTCTGTTCTCACCTGTCCTAAGTGCTGTGTGCACAGTATCTCACTTTATCGTCTGTGAAGTAGAAAGTATCCCCATCTCCACTTTCAGACAAGGAAACTGAAGAATATTAAACAACTTGCTGGTGTTTGCAGAGCAAGGAGCAGCTGAGCTGGGGCCCAGACGCAGCAGTCATACCCCAGACCTCAGAGTCTTCACTCCAGAGCTCCAATGAGACCTCCTGCTACCCTGGGAGGCAGCTGACTGGATCTAGAAGTAAACTCCCAACATATCCTCGGGACAACTGAAAATTCTGCACTAGAGAGTGGTTCCCTGTGGATTCATGGCTAGCACTGAGTAAACAGCTTACATTATAGTTAACATGTGTGCTTTTTACTGTGGCGATAACCAGAGACTGAATATAATATGCAGGGTACTGGAACAGACTCTAACAGTCACAAATGTAAGAAGATTTACACCTAAATTTGTATTTATGAATATTTAAAAGTCCTTAATAACAGCAACTGAAAGATGCTCACCTTTTTTTTTTTTTTTTTTTTTTTAAAATGGGACATGTTATATTTTACATTTGGTTAACAGCATAGGTGTTATAGAAATGAGATGACCAGCTCTTCCAGAATATACAGCAACTGTCTCTACTTTTGTGGTGCCAGGGTTAGGGGATTTACGGTAAAGCCATGTTTCCAAGGAAGTCAGTACAAAAAGCCAGACTTCTACAGGCAGTTTCTGGGTCAGATCAGTTTACCATCCATCGCAGTGGCTTACGTTTTCTCCAGATGTTCATCCCGAAGAGGCTCCAAAAAGGCTATTTCTCTGCTTACCCTGTCCCTCTGGTGTTTGGTGGTGTTGCTAATGGGCAAGGTTTAAATGAACTGGTCATCTCAGAGTCATGGAGGACACGGAACCAAAACTCCAGCAGGCCCCCTATTTTCGTTGTGAAAAGGGACCCAACTGGGTCCCTGTGTGCCAGAAGTGTGAAGCCTGTGTCTTAGCGTGGAAGATCTTTGCCACCAAAGAGTGGTTCCGGAGGGTCAATGACATATCCCAGAGGAGATTTCTAGTCAGCATCTTGGGGCAGTTAAATAGCCTGTATTTGTTACAGTATTTCCAGAATATCCTAGAGTCCACCCAGGGGAAGGACTTCATCTACCACAGGTCTCGGATCAAACTCAGTAGGAAGGGGGGAAAGGAGGAGGATGGCGTAAAGTCCTCCTTGAACCAGATGTTGGATAAAACAGTGGAGCGGAAGATGAAGGAGATCCTCTACTGGTTTGGCAACAGCACCCACCGGACTAAGGCAAATTATACTCTTTTGCTGCTGCAGATGTGCGACTCAAATTTACTACTCACTGCTGCCAATGTGATCAGAGTCCTGTTCATGAAAGAGTGGAACAGTATCTCAGGTGAGAGAAGAAGGCCCCAGAGACAAGACACAGGCCTGTAAGGGGGTACAGCTGCAGAGAGGCTTGGAAGGGGCACAGGTGCAGACAAGCCTGTAAGGGGGCACAGGTGCAGACCGGCTTGGAAGGGCAGAGGCTGCCCAGAGTGCTGGTATGGGACTGTGAGCCTTATCCCAACATCTTATCATTTACCAAAGGAAGAGCAGCTGAGTGGTACTTCATTCTAGAAAACTGTCCACTGAGAAAAGCCGAAGGAAGGACAGACCTTTCACCCTGGGCACTGAACACAGAGTCCTGCCTGTCCTGGGCCTAGACCAGGGCAAACTGGTGTCACTTTTTTCTTGCAGTAGGGTTTGTCCAGGTATAGGAGGGATGTGACAGGGAAGCTGTGTTTTGTTTCTCAACTGCCGTGGGCAGAAACCAAGCCAAACAACAAAACTTAACAGCGTTAAACAAGTTTCATCTTACCATGCCACTTGCTTAAGCATGAAACCAAATCTTAGTAAGAAGCTTTAGAGGCCAAACATGGCTAAAAGTCCAAAATTGCCCAGGGTACTAGTTTGCACCCGAGTGTCCAAAAGGATTTGATAAAAACAAAACAAAGCAAAACAAACAACAACAACAAAAAAAAAA
>JADRCD010061388.1:0-10698 GCA_019843815.1 Montemys delectorum | reverse complement strand
GGGGGGGGGGGGAACCCAGCTGAAATCAAACAACAAAAACGGGAACTGTAATCCTACCGAAAAGGGAGGAGGGAAGGAAGGGGAGCCTCCTGTATTCATCAGTCAACATTAATGTCCTTTGTTGTTCACCTTTGCACAGAACAGTGAATGCTATCCTGTTTCTTTTTTCTCTCAAATCAGTGCCAGGGTAGTCTTCTCCTAAAGCTGCCTCCCAGCCTCTAAGAGCCAGGCTTTCTGACCCTCCTCTCCCTCGCCACTTTCCAGCCGGCCTCTATGACCCCCACTGCGCTCGTCCCCTGATAGAGAAGGTGGCCAGAAGTAAAAATCGCTGCCAAAATCTCGGTTCCCCTCCAAGGACCAAAGAGCGCAGCAGCACAGATGTTGAAATTTACCACCCCCCTGCTCGCAATACACACCCCAAACACCCGGGAGGCGAGGGAGGAAGGAGGCTATGTCCCGACTCCGTCTGTCACAGGGGATACGGGTGTTACATTCTGCACTCTGGAAATGCCGACCCCAGTCGCAGGGATTTCGCGCCTCCCTACTGTTTGGGAGTATTCTAGCAGCCGGTTCCTGGTCTCCCTCATCACCCCGGGAAATCTTAGCAGCCCATTGCCAGCTCTCTGCCACTGTGGGCCAGCAGGGGTAGAAGGGAGAGAAACCCTGTTGGCTTCCCTTTGCAACTTGACAGGCAACACGCCCCGCGGCCGCTCCAAACTCCGCCAGCAGAGCCCGGAGCGGCAGTTCGGACGTTCTGGGATGGGGTTCGAGAAGCGCCGAGTGCGCGGTGAGCAGCAAAACCCCAGCGCTCGCCCCTCAGCCGGAGGCCGGTGTGGCCAAGCCAGGGACCCGCTGTGCAATGCCAAGACCAGGCATTTGCAACCTGGCACTGAGCGAGCTGCGAGGGGGCAAGGACCAGAGTGTGGTAAAAGTTCGCCCGCGAGCACTCACCCACGCCGTATTTCTCGTGCTCCGTAGGTATCCACATGGCTATAAAGGACGCTGAGGGGCTCCGGGCTGTGCAATCCCCGCGCCCCTCCAGTGGCTCACAACAATGCACGGCTCCCGAAGAGCAGCTGCGGCGCTGGAGCACAGCGGATCGCGCGGGCTGCGGCGCTGGGCAGGGGCTGCTCCCGGGGCTCCTGAACGGGCACTGACACTGCACGGCCGAGGCGGAGCCGCCCGCCGCTCTGCCGGCCGCGGCTGCTCACAGCCCTGCGACGCGCTCCCGGGGACCCGGCGGCGCAGTCATTGTTCTGATTCACTGAACTAAGCGAACACGCCGGGGCACTCGCCGGCGCACCCCCGCCCGTCAGCGCCCATCCAGCGCTGCCTCCCCACTGCCTCGCGGCTTGCTGGGAGTTGTAGTTCGTACTCTCCCGGCTCCGGAAGAGGGCGTGGCTACAGCAATTGGGGGCGGGGCAACTAGTCAGGCTCGCCACATTCGATTGGTCCAAAATGGGACGGCGCCGCATAGGCGTGTAGGCACTCCCTCAGTGGGTCGGCATTCGACCCCAGGCGCGGTTTTATTGGTGTATCCCCGCTCCGCCCCGCCTACGGCCCGCCCCTTTCTTCTGGGCCAGGTAATGGCTGCTACAGAGGCCCAGGGGCTTGGTGTGGACCCCCGGGTGGATGGGGTCCGCGGCGAAATCGGGCACACGGATCATGAAGGTGAGTGCGCTGTCCCTTAGGTGCGGGTGATCTGTCTTCTTTTTTCTGTGCACGGGGTGCAGCTGGCAGCCGCTCAGACCTTAGAAGCTGGTCAGCTAGGAGACCCTCTTGATGCCAGGCAAAAAGGCACGGGCGGGACCCAGAGAGATGGTGTTGGGCAGACGGAGGTTACCATGCTGAGGCTATTTTGGGTGGGAGGAGAAAATGTGAAGAACTGCCTTCCTGGTCTCTGAGAAAGCTCCTTTTGCTCTCTTCCGGTTTGGAATTCTATGCTTTGCACTTGCCGCCAAGTGGGTGTGGGTCAGGTCTGAGTCGCACGTGTGTCCATGTAATGCTGTGATTAGCCGTTATTTCCTGACTAGTATCTTTCGCTCTCCTCGGTTTGCTGAATTTGACTTTGGGAAGGTGTTCTCTGTAGTTTGGGACGGGTTTCCAAGTTGGAGACTCGTCATGTCACGGCTCTCCAATACTTAACTCGAAGGTTGCTGGTTGGAGTCCTCTCCAAAGGGAAAGGATGTGTGTCTCAGGTATCATTTGGCCCTGAAGCCTGGGAGATCTTCCATTCTAAGAGAAAAGAGAAATACACTCCAGTCTTCACAGAAGAGGGTTTTGAAATTCATCACAGCTACTTTGTATCTACCTGACTTGGGTGTTTTCTTCAGTTCCACTGTAGAGATCAAAAATCAAACTTTCACAGACTACCTTTTCTTGTGATTGCGCTTCACTCGACACCCATTTTATTTAAGTGTATAATTTAGCACGCCAAGTTCTCTTATGTAAGTGGATATGATTTGGGAGTTAATTTGGGTTTTCAGTCCTTGTTGATTTTTTTCCTTTAACCTTCGCAGCTTTTAATACGAAGTTTTTCTCTCAGTAGCAGAGAAGTAGAAGTGCAGTTTCTTCTCACTTCCCATAAGTGAAATTCCTATCATCTAAGCAACCCTATCAATGGGTTTGCCATGTATCCCATACTTATGTCTTTCCAGATTACCAAAGTTCCACAGAGCTACCATTTTAAGATATAAAGTTGGAAGCTTTGATAACTTTTTCTCATGGATCAATTTATTTGAAAACTTGCAAATACCTCCAAAGCATAGTTAACTACCTTACAATTACAATTCATTATAAATATTTCAAGCAGTTCATTCAGAGGTGTTTAGATTTAAAAAAAAAAAAAAAATAGCCGGGCAGTGGTTACGCACGCCTTTGATCCCAGCACTTGGGAGACAAGAGGCAGGCAGATTTCTGAGTTCGAGGCCAGCCTGGACTACAGCGTGAGTTCCAGGACAGCCAGGGCTACACAGTTAAACCCTGTCTCAAAAATCAAAAAAACAAAAAACAAACAAAAAAAAATAGTAAAGTTTTTCCACTACACAGTTCCACTTATAAAGACAAAAGTGATACATGTTTTATGACATATTCCTTTATAATATACCTTGTATACTTCATTTTTAAATAAAAGGGATAATTCTAGTAAACTCAAAGATCTACAACTTTCTTCTTCCTATTGTTTATCAAAGATACTTTTTGTTTTTTTTAATCGAGACAGGGTTTCTCTGTGTAGCCTTGGCTGGCTGTCCTGGAACTCACTCCGTAGACCAGGCTGGCCTTGAACTCAGAAATCCACCTGCCTCTGCCTCCCAAGCACTGGGATTAAAGGTGTTTGCCACCACCGCCTGGCGAAAGATTCTTCTATACTGACATTTTTTGTTATACTTTTTAGTGAATACACTCATGTTCCATATTCTAGCCAGTCCCCAGTTAATAAATGTATAAAGTCGCTCTGGTTTTCAAAAGTGTAACAGAGAGTGGGTTTATGTATGTGTATAATATATATCTTATATCTTATATATTATATATGTGATATAGATGGATAGATAGATCTTTGCCTAGTAGAGTATTAAGTTTGTGTAAATTTTACATAGATGCCAGTTTTCCCTCTTCAAGGTACTCATCATGAATATTCACCAATAATAACCAAGTGACCTTTACCCAATATTTTCAAAAATTATGAGGAAATTATTAATCCAGGACCAATGTTGAAATATAGTAATACTGAATTGGGTGACTAATGAAAACTTAATTTTAGGCTCCAAATTATCTTCTACAAAACCATTGAGCAGTAGTGAAGTTTGAGTGGTTGTCACAAAAACGTCCCTTCCCTTTATTCAGAACTGCCCAGTATTATCATTGATTTTACACCAGTGACTGGGAGAGCTTCATGAGTGATTCTTATGTCATTTTTAGTAAGTAGGTAAGTATATTTATCCTTTAAAATTCTGTTTTAATAATGGATCATTCTATGACTTTTATCAGAATTCTTTTCAAATCCTGCAAAATGGGACACACATTAGGTAAGAATAATTGCATTAGCGGTATATTTCTTCTTAGGCAGGCACTTAAGTTATCTGGGATGTCTTTCTCTGTAAAATCACACACCTCTTTAATTTCTGGAACACTGCTGCTTTTCAGAGGTTTCCCCTAATTCTAATTAAAATGTCAGTCTGTGTGTTTAATATCCTGAGACAAAGGACCTGAGGAGCCATTTAATAGAAATCCTAGCAGTTCTGGAAAATCTCTGCTAGAAGGAGTCACTAGGTGGAGTGCAGGCATATGCAGCTCCCTTGCTGAGACCCCTGTGTTCCCTGAGGTTTCTTTAGTCTCTTCCTCCCCAAGCCCCTCCATTGGTTGGCTCACAGCAAAAGTGTCTTTTTGAGAAAAATCAAAAAGTCTATTTTGTCGGCAGTATAGATAAAGGAAGAGATGGTACCAAGCCTGCAACTACCTTCCTCGCATGTTCTCCGGTGTATAAGAACCCTCTGGTGGTAGGAGGAGGGCCGGTCGCTGAGCTATGGATCTCTGCTGAGGCTCATGTGGAAAGGAAATTAAATGACAAGGCCAAGCCAAGACTTATCCCGGTCTGCTGTTCATTTGGACAGAAACTAGTGTTTTGTATTATTTCCTAACCAAAAAAGAGGGTTGGGGTAGATGGCTTAGTGACTAGAATTACTTGCTATGCAGGCGTGAGTGCCTGGGTTCAAATCCCCAGTACCCACTTAAAAGCCAAGCATGACCCCTTGGGCCTGAAACCCTACCTTTGTGAACTGGAAACAGATGGAGCCTAGCTGCTCTTTGCCCAGCCTAGAAAGCGAAAACCAGTGAGCTTCAGGGTCAGTGAAAGTCTGAGGTGAATAAGATGGAGCATGAAAGAGGAAAAAAACTGATGCCCTCCTCTGGCCTTCCCATTCAGGTGTACAGGTGTGCAACACACACACACACACACACACACACACACACACCAGACCACTATATGCTTGTTCTAATGTAGGTTTTAATAAGAAATTAATCAAGTCATAATCTATAGTTCAGTAATTGACACCTATAGGAGGATTTTGTGACTAGAGTGATTTCTTCTGATGATGTTTACCTGTATTGTAAGATTCTGGCACTCAACCTGGTTGTCTTCTCCAAATGAATACATAGTAGATGATGATGGTGGTGTTTGAGCTTATGGTGCTTGTCCTGAGAGACCTTATTAATTTCATTGTTATGCATGTGGAAGGAGTTGTGGAGAGTAGCAAGTGAAAACTCCCTGCTCTTGTATTCCATATTCCGACAAATAGCGTCAAGTCCAAGCTAGAAACCTAGGGAGCGTCGTTGGGTCTCTTCTTGCCCACAGGCCCTTAATGTGATGAGTTACCAAGTCCCCCTCCTCTGTTCCACAAGAATGGAATCTGCCCTGCATTCCCCTCCGTACACTCTTCTCATTCCGTTTCCAACCCTGGGCACCGTCACTCCTGATTACCTATCTCTGTCCTGCACCTCCTAGTCTGTGCTCCAGAAAGAAAACTAAGACCTTCTTGGACTTGTTTTGTCTGCCTGATCCTGGCACAGTGTTAATATTTAATAAATGTTTGACCTAAACAGTATTCTAACCTTCCCAGTCAGAAACCCTTCCTCTTGACCTCCCTGACACTTAACTTTACCCCTTTTAGTCTATTGAAAACAAATCTATTTGGGGGTCTGCAGTGGGAATCTTCACTGTAACTATGCTGCATGCCTGAGGAGGTCCAACTTTTCTAGGTAATGTTTATTCTGCTTTTCAGCCTCATCTTTTTTCAGCCCTTTTCCATGTTCATATCTTCATTATCTGCTTCTCTAGTTACTTGTTAGCATCTGCACTTACTAAAGCCAAGCCTTATTTACTTTATATCTGTCAACTGTCAGAGCTCCACGCAATAAGGAGTAGCAGTTTAAATGCTGAAAATATTTCTGAAGCTTACTCAAAGTGTTTAGCATGGCTGACACTTTAAGCAGAAGAATTGAAATGGAATTAAAAAAAATGAGGAAATGATTTGTTTGTGAAAGGTATGCATACCAACTAGAAATGCAAGTATCATCAGAAGGCACTTTGTCAGAACTAATCGTGATGTTTGCATTTTATGTTGTTCTTCTGCCTTTGTAAAAATGATCTTCTAATATTATTTAGATAAGGATTAGGTATTCAGACCTGCCTTGTGATCCTTGAACTCCACCTTCCATCATCCGTATGGCTGGTAGCTAGTTTCTTACAGACTGGTTTCTGGTCTCTCATATTTGGCATGGCTATGGAAAGGGGACTAGACTCTATTTGAGAAAAGCTGTATTTCTGTTTTAATTCTGGCCGTGAATAGCTATTTAACAAAGAGGTATGCTGCACATTAGTGAAAATATACACAAACACCAGCCTTGCAAAATTCCTGATTATTTCATTAAGTTACTTGTCTATGAAAGACCAGTATATGTTTGCTCTACAAAGATAGATCTTGGATAATATCTGTTGTTCTCATCATGAAGATACACCTTACCGAACAATAAAGCTGTCTGGCCTCTGAGAACTGGATATAAGTAAAAGGAAATAAGTTGTAGTGAAACCCTGGAAAAGCTTAGGAATGCTCCCATAACTGCTTATGCCTGCAATACCCTCCTGGAATGTGGGGGCTGTCACGGTATCTGTCAGAGTTCTATGCTCACGTTATAATTTATAACTTACGTGCCCTGAAAGCCCTTTACATAACCTTCTATACTGTGTCCACCTTACACAGCTCTGTCCCTTCGCACCCAGATACCCACACCACACATCCTCCAGGACTTTTCTGTCTGCTGGGATGGCCTTGTGAGGGAGAGGCCTTAGGGTGTCATGGGAAACACGGTTGTTGTATATCTTGCTTGGTACCAGGACCTTCTCTGAGCATCTGTTTTTATTTTCCTATAATACATGAAACCCAACATGTGACTTCCTAGAGGAACTGTTATGAAAAGGGCTGTTATAATAATGGAAGTGGTGATGATGGCTAACATTTGTGAAGTGCTAACTCTGTCCTGTACTTACTGTTTCAAACCACTTACAGTATTTGTCTCATTTAATTCTTTTTCTTTATAAGTGAGGAAAACGATACAAAAAGTAGTGCATGCAAGGTCACACGGTACCTGAAAGAGGGCCTTTTTATCCAGTGCACGAGTGTAATAGTTTGACATGATAACTGAATTCTACTGGATGAAGTCTGAAGCCGACTTTCTTAACTACTAATATGTTCTAAAGTGAATGTTGCTGGAGCAGGGTAGTGTGGGACAGTGAAAAGATTGAATGAGGTCAGGCCAACTTAGGATGGAATTCTGGCTCCTTACCAGGTTCAGACCAACAAAGCTGTGAATGTCCTTCTGTGGCTATATAACTGTCCTGCTGCAAAGCAGATGTGACCCCGTGGAATGACACATTCAGGAGCCTGCTCTTCAGGAAATGGTGGCCATTGTCATGGTCTGATTGTCTTCACTACCTCCAGGCCAAGTTCCTAGTTGGTGGACACTTGACAATATCATAGTGAATCTATATACGACTCTCTTCATGTTAACATAGTTCTGCATTCATATAAAACCATAATGTGCTTCCCAACACACACTCAGGTTCCGTCTAGAAAATTGAAAAAAATGTCTATCAGAGTCACATAATGGAATTCATGTCTCTAAATGCAGATCAAGGTACCTAGAACTAGACAGTGGACACTAACAGTCATCTGCAACAGCTGGATACATACAGGCTTTTACTAGCTGTTCCTGGCTAATGTTGTCCCAGAATTAGGGTTCAGTGTGGTCATAGCATTTCCACTGCTGTGATAATAAACACCATGACCAAAATCATTTTGGGGAGGAAAAGGTTTATTTCATCTTGGAGTCCATCATCCAGGGAAGTCAAGGCAAGAACTGATGCAGAGGCCATGGAGGAGTGCAGCTGACTGTCTTGGCCTTCACAGCTTGCTCAGCTTGTTTTCTTATGGTACCCAAGACCACCGTAAAGCTCTGGGCCCTCCTGCATCAATCACTAAGTAAGAAAAATGCTCTACAGATTTGCCTACAGGCTAATTTTATGGAGGCATTTTCTCAGTGGATGTTCCCTTTTCCCCAGTGTTTCTAGCTTGTATCAACTTGACACAAAACTAGCTGGTACTGCTATGGTTTATCGAATAAATACATCTACAGACTTGGCATGTAACTCACAGGACCCAATAGGCTCGTCACCTGATACTGAAGCAAGTAAATTCTACTGACCTCAACCCAAATGTGAGCAGGGCAGCATTTTTTCAGAAGTAATAATAACCTCATTGATCCATCTTTGGCTTTTCTTTACATCTGATCCCATCATTACGTGACTGGTGCTATTTGTTTGCAAAGGGTCCAACTAAGGTTAGGTACTATCTTTAGCCATAGGAACCCAAAAAATGGTTTTTGAAGCTGAACAGGACTTAATCTTTTCTTTCTTTAGTGTGGGACTCAGCCACTGACAAGTACTAGAATACTTTAATACCATTTGTCACATAGTTAGACTTTCTCCATATTTATCATATCTTAAATAATAAACATATAGAAGGAAATGTATGGAATAATAGTCAAGACTGGATTCAAATGTTGACTATTCTACTTGTAACAGAATAAACTTAAGAAAAACTTTTTAACCTCACTGAGCCTAAATTTCATCAGAAAAGAAATGGTGCTGCTAACATTGTTGAGCACTTAATGAAGTGGTATGTGTGAAAGCCATTGAAGACCCTTGGGAAAACAGAAACACAGGCTAGGAGGTATTATCTGAAGAGGCATAGTGGGCTTGGAATTGACAGTCTGGATTGTTAAAAAAAACTGTGTGACTTTGAGCCAATCAAGGGACTTCATTTCCATTATTACAAGTGAAGTAGGGACAAGAGAGGAATAGGGTGTCACATTTATAATTCAGACCCTGTACAACAAAAAGGTCCCATCCTGTTCTGTTCTTATGGTAGACAAAAAGCTCACCAGGTGCAAGTCCCAAAGTCAAAGGAGCCATTGAGCGGTATCTTGGAGGGTGAGGGGTGTGGAGTGGGAGTGGAGGTTGTGGGGAGGGGGAGGGGTGTCTTAAAACAAAGGACAAGATTTCTTTGAAAATGCCATCCACTTGACTGGTAGAAAATGACTAGACTGGGTCACTCCAGAAACAGCAGAAAAAGACCCACATCCCTTACTCTAATGTGGGTCTTCCCATTTACCTCTATAAAAAGCTTTTGCCTGCAAAGTTTGCTCTCTTTGTTTTATTTCTGTAGACACTGAGATCAAAGAACCTCATATCTGGTCTCACACTGCTGCTACTACTACAGAACTCGGACTATACCTTTACTTATTAATTAGGTGTTTTTGTTTCAAGACAGAGTTCACTATGGAACTCAGTGTGTAGGCTTGGCAGCCTGGAATTTGGACACTCTGCCTCCCCAGCACTGGGAGGTACCAGACTGTTTGTTTTGTATTGCTGATAATTGAACCCAGAGAATTCTGCATGCTAGGCGAGCACTCTGTCACTTGCACAGCCAGCTCCTGGATATAGCATCCAAACTAAAAGAAAAGAGGGGACTTCAGCAAAGCTCTGCAAGGACAAGTCCCTCCCTGGTTGTACAGAAAACTCTCATAAATCTAGGGACTGTCACATATTCCTTTTGCCCTTAGTCTCAGAGACAGTATCATGTTGTGATGGCATTTGGGCTTGTTTGAGTGGTGGCTGAGTATCGGCTACTTGCTTCCTTCTGTAGGGACAAAAAAATAAAGAGGATTCTCTGGCTTTGTCCATGGAGTCTCCGGGTTCTGCTCAGCATCCCTGTCTTAGCAGAACAAGTGGTCCTTTCTGTTTCCTAGTTGCCCCTGATTTAAATCTATGATGTATATTGACTTAGGAACTTACTGAAGTTTGTAAATGACTTTATTTGTTTAAAGAAGGAAATTCCTATTTCATGGCTGGCTTTCACTTCTAATGCTTTCTTAATTCTTAATGGGAAGATGGCCTTTCCCATCTCACCTCTAATTAATGCTTTTATCTGGATACACAGAGATACTTGATTTTTTTTTTTCCCCTCAGTAAGGACTTCAGAATTGTAATTGTGGCTGTTTATTTAGCACAGTCTTCTGTTGTATAACAGACTGCTCTTCCCCAGTAAGAGCCAATTAGAAAAGAAAATATCTGATCGTAATTACCATTAGAATGCAGTTAATAGCAGGAGCTGTTGTTGGGCTGCAGCAGCAATCGGCTATCTTTTCTAAATCGCACGTAACTAATTTCTTCAAAGAAGAAAGAGGATGAGAACGAAAGGAAGGTGAGAACCTAGAGTTCCTTGGAATTTCTCACAGACCAATTTATGAATGGCTTTTGAAAGCTTTTCAAGTTTGAGGCCATTGATGAGAGGAAGTATTGCTAGTAACTGACTGGGACACTCACTGAGTTATTTTTCTAGCAGCAATAGAAAAATACATAGAAAATATGGATTAGTGAAAACAAGGACTGGGAGACTTGGTCCCACTCCTGCTTCTGACTGACTTCATAGTCATTTATACCCCTGCTCAAAATTTCTTGGTTGTAAACAATAGCATAAGCTTGTGTCAGGGGTCTTTCAAGTAAATCTTTCTGATTTTACTTTTTAAAAAGGTATTGAGTTTACATTTCCTGGGTTTTGAAAAAAAAAAAAAAAAAAAAAAAAA
>JADRCD010061361.1:0-11332 GCA_019843815.1 Montemys delectorum | reverse complement strand
TTTTTTTTTTAACAATTTAGATAGGAAGCATAATGACACTATGTCCTGAGACAACTAGCATTAGCAGAATCTGGGGTGTACAGCTGTATAAATACTTACAACTCGATTTCATTCATCCAATCAGTGCTGCAAATATGCCTCTAGGGCTCAGGCAATACAACAGGTTTAGAGCATCCAACAATATCTGTTCAATAATAAGTAAAAATGAACATTGGAACACCAACAAAATAATGGAGAAAAAAGAAAATAAAAACACATTTCTCGTGATTGGGCTTTGGCAACTTGAAAGAAGCTACAGTTATCCCTGAAGAGGAATCCTGTATGAAGAAAATGGCTATATCTGATTATTTATAAACAAGTATATAGGGCATTTTCATGTTTTATGATTGATGTAGGTGGGCTAGCACACAGAGGGCAATGCCACCCTTGGGCACTTAATCCTGTGTTGTACAAGAAAGCACGGTTGAGCAAGCCATGGAAAGTAAGCCAGTAAGCAGTACACCCCCCTCTCTCCCTTAGCCTCTGCTTCAGTGACTGCCTCTAGGTTTCTGACTTGAGTTCTTGCCCTAGCTTGTCTCACCTATGGACTTATAAGTTGTAAAGTGAAATAACATACCTCACTGAAACTCCCACGCACAATTGCTTTGGTCATGTTGTTTTATCGTAGGCAATAGAAAGCAAACAAAAACACCCAACATCTGTTATTGTAAAATTTGTGGACACTGCTCTGCTTGTGAACATTTGCTAGAAAAAATATCTAGACACATAAATGGGCTTAGGTATAGAAGCTAGAATGGAACATTTACAATTCTGAAATTGAATTCATCCTAAGTTATCCATTTGTAAGACCAGAAAAGAAAACTTGAAGGCAATGTCTTGTCTTTGTACACTGGATGTGACAGTAAGTCCTAAAATCCCAGCATGTGACAGACCAAGAGTCAGGGCGATTGCTACCCACTCAAGGCCGTTCTGTAGAATAGAGTGAGATCACATCTCAGCCAACAACAATAACAACAAAATCTATTTTTGTAATTTACTTTTCCAAGAGAAGCTACTTTTGTCAAAATAATGGAGTGGAGTCTAGAGAGATGGTTCAGCAGTTATGAACATTCACTGCTCTCTCAGAGAATGCAAGTTTTGTTCCCAACACACACACACTGGGCTGTTTGCAAGCACCTATAATTGCACTCCAGGGGTCCCGAGGCCTTCTGCTGACCTAAAGCACCAGCACAGGCTTGTGCAGAAAACACACCAACACAAGGAAAATCTGTTCCCCAATTAAGTAAATAAAGAAAACTGATGTTGAGAGAAAATGGCCTCAACATCATGGGCATATACCCAAAAGATGCTCCAACATATAACAAGGACGAATGCTCCACCATGCTCATAGCAGTCTTACTTATAATAGCCAGAAACTGGAAAGAACCCAGATGTCCTTCAACAGAGGAACGGATACAGAAACTGTGGTACATCTACACAATGGAGTACTACTCAGTTATTAAAAATGATGATGGATGGATTTGAAGAATATCATCCTGAGTGAGGTAACCCAATCACAAAAGAACACACATGGCATGCACTCACTGGTAAGTGGATATTCGCCCAGAAGCTTGGAATACCAAGATACAATCCACAAACCACATGAAGCTCAAGAAGAAGGAAGACTAAAGTGCAGATACTTTGATCCTTCTTAGAGGGGGGAACAAAATACCCATGGAAGGAATTGCAGAGACAAAGTGTGGAGCAGAAACTGAAGGAAGGACAATCCAGACAGAGACTGCCCGACCTGGGAATCCTTCCCATATTCAATCACCAAAGCCAGACACTATTGTGGATGCTGGCAAGTGCTGGCTGACAGGAGTCTGATATAGCTGTCTCCTGAGAGGCTTTGTCAGTGACTAATTAATACAGATGTAGAGGCTCATAGCCATCCATTGGACTGAGCACAGGGTCCCCAATGAAGGAGCTAGAGAAAGGATCCAAGGAGCTGAAGGGTTTGCAGCCCTTTAGGAGGAACAACAGTATGAACTAACTAGTACCCTCAGAGCTCCCAAGGTGTAAACCACCAACCAAAGAGTACACATGGTGGGACTCATGGCTCCAGTTGCATATGTAGGAGAGGATGGCTTAGTTGGTCATCAATGGGAGAAGAGGCTCTTGGTCCTGTGAATGCTCTATGCCCCAGTGTAGGGGAATGCCAGGGCCAGGAAGTGGGAGAGGGTGGGTTGGTGAGCAGGGGGAGGCAGGAGAGAATAGGGTTTTTTTTTTTTTTTTTTTTTTTTTTTTGAGGGGAAACTGGGAAAGGGGATAACATTTGAAATGTAAATAAAGAAAATATCTAATAGAAAATTTTTAAAAAATGATGAATTCATGAAATTTTTAGGCAAATAGATGGAACTAGAAAATATTATCCTAAGGGAAGTAATCCAATCACAAAAGAACACACATGGTAGTCACTCATCGATAATTGGATATTAGCCCAATGCTCAGAATACCCAAAATGCAACTCGCAGACCACATGAAGCTCAAGAAGAAGGAAGACCAAAGTGTGGATGCACAGTCCTTCTTAGAAGGGGGAACAAAATAATCATGGGAGGTAATACGAAGACAAAGTATGGAGCAGAGACTGAAGGAAATGCCATCCAGAAACTGTCCCACCTGGAGATCCATCCCATATATAGTCACCAAACCCAGACACTATTGCAGATGCCAAGAAGTGCTTGCTGGCAGGAGCCTGATATAGCTGTCTCCTGAGAGGCTCTGTCAGTGCCTGACAAATACAGAGGCAGATGCTCACAGCCAACCATTTGACTGAGCATGGGGTTCCCAATGGGGGAGTTAGAGAAAGGCCTGAAGGAGCTGAAGGCATTTGCAACCCCATAAGAAGAACAACAATATCAACCAACCAGCTCCCCACTCCCAGAGATCCTAACTACTAAACCACCAACCAAAGAGTACACATGGAGGGACCCATGTCTCCAGCCACATATTGTAGCAGAGGAAGGCCTTGTTGGGCATCAACGGGAGGGGAGGCCCTTGTTCTGGGGAAGGCTCGATGCTCTAGTGTAGGAGAATGCCAGGGCAGGGAGGTAGGAGTGGGTGGGTAAGGAGCACCCTCATATAAGCAGGGGGAGGGGAGATGGGATAGGGGGTTTCCAGAGGGGAAACCGTTAAAGGGGATAACATTTGAAATGTAAATAAAGTAAATATCCAATAAAAGATAAGCAATAAAAAAGAAAGATCTTGAAAGAATTTCTGGACTAATAGTGAAGGGAATTCCTCAGGCAGTCGGTGGTTGGTTAGAAATTCCAAAGCATAAAGGCCAAGGAATGAGTATCTCCATGAAGCTGACAAAGTAAGATAATATTGGAAAATTCCCTGAAGATATTGATAAAGAATCTTTTTATAGATGTTTTAATGTTCATGATGTAGAATTTCAAGAAAAGGGGTTATAAATATATGCTCAAGACAAACAAAATTTACTTATGCAAAGATGTGTATCTTAATAAATAATGCATTTCAAGTGTGAACTATACGCTACCAATTTCCAAAAGGGTGGAATACAAAAATGGTATTTAAGTTAAATAAGCATTGCTATGATTTTGTTGATAGGGAGAGAACAGATACATTAAAAATTTGACATTGTGGTCCAGAAATTCTCATTTTAGTAATTCATAACAGAATATCAGTGCTATTGGTAATGAGTATTATTCAAGGTTAAAGTTTTTTTAAAGCACTTTTATCACAATAAAATAGAAAAAAGATTCATTATGTCTTCCCTCAACTCTGCTTCACTCAACCATAAACATATTAAAGTTATCCATGAGATCCTGCTAACTAACAGTAAAAGAAACTATCATCAAAGCGAAACAAACAACATAAACCAAATATCCTTCTCTATTTTATTCCCTTGTCAATAGTTATATATAATTTATATTTAAGTTACATATTTCTCTTTTTTCCTCTAATACCCACTTTTTTGTTACAATTTAATAGTTAAATTGTACATAATAGAAAAATCTCCTAAGAATTAAAGGAAGTTGTGGTGTGTGTGTGTGTGTGTGTGTGTGTGTTTGTGTGTGTGTGTGTGTGTGTGTGTGTGTGCGAATTTGTGTGAGAGAGGAGAGGGGAGGGGAGGGGAGGAGAGGGGAGGGGAGTGGAGGGGAAGGGGGAAGGGGAAGGGGAAGGAGAAGAGAGAGAAAGCAGTCAGCCATCCGGGAACCAAGAGGGTTGGATCTGTGTGAAATGGTTCTGGGTGATGTGAGCAAACAGAAGCTTTACTGAAATACAAGGACTAGTTTCCAGGACTCGTCATTCAGGCCACTGAATTACTGCAACAACGTAATCTGATTAATCTATCACTAATCTTTCCCTTTAATACCATCTTTCACAACACTTCCAAAATTAGCTCTTAACCATGGGTCTGGTATTCACTTCCTAGTCAAACATAATAATAATAATAATAATAATAATAATAATAATAATAATAATAATAACAACATTCTATTCTTTCTTGTTTACTAGACTCGTGAGTCCTAAGCAGTGCTGTATGGACAGGCTTTGCTCGTCTGTGTGACAGTGAAGGCTGTAAGTTCCCCAGCTACTCAGGGTTCTTAATCATCATCATAAATGTCTATCCTAGCTACAGGAGGTTGTTTCCTTAACTTTAAACAGATAATCCTACCGCATTGCCGTGTATTCCCATGGTGCTATCTGGACTAAGGTTTTTCCCATGGTGCTATCTGGACTAAGGTTTTCCCCTTTATTCTCCTCTGTCTACCCACGTTGCTACCCCTACAATGCCTCTAGGCTGGATAAGCTACTACAGAGAGCAGTCACGTGGATGGCGGGTGCATTCTTAGCATTAGCTTCCCACTCAGCAATGCTCTATTTTAAGTCACACGTATGCATCTGTAACCATCTCTCACAGGGCCCGGGTTGCAAATGTATGCAAACAGTGTTGAATTTTAAGTGAAATATTTAAAGTTTGACTATAAAGTTCACAATGCCTGTATTCATGATGTTTGTCAGTGGCAGTGACCAAAATGATCTAAAACTACAGAAGTGTTTCAATTCAAGAATTAGCAATCATTTATTTAAGGTTTCAGACTACTTATAATATTATTATTCCAAATTAAAAAAATAATTCTTCAAAACAAATAGGAAGTAACACATTAGACTGTCCTAAATATGTTAGTGAAAGGAGCTACTAAAGTCCTGAGTGAAGGCATATTGTTTGACAAGGCCATGGCTGCGTCACGGACCACAATGCCTCATCCCCGTGGGTGTGGCAATGCCTTCCCCAGGCTAGGCTCAGGGAAATGGCAAAGCCTTTCCTCCTGGTCTGAGTGTGAATATTGCTAGTGTGTGCAGAAAATGTCCACCCTGGATACTTTCTCCTCCAGGATATTAGTGGCCTGATGACTTCTCGCAAACAGAACCTGCTCCTACCAAGGTTAGCTGAGTCTTTGCCCTTAATTTACCTACCCCTAGCCTTGCCTCCTTGATTAGGTGTACATCATAGCTGCTCCTCCTTGTTCAGCTCTATATAATAAACAGGCTTAGCTTGCCAATGCTGCACCTTCTCCAACAGAGCCCATTCCAGCTCTTCTTTATGTTTTGTCTTCATTTCTTCAATTCTCCAATCACATTGATCCCTGAAGTGGTCCAAGGATGTGGCATGTTAGAATGAAAAATTGAATGCAGAATGGGTAGCCAAGACTTGGGGTTGCAGACATAGCTCCAGCCAGCAGAGCGCTTATTGAGCAAGGTCCTAGACCTGAAATCTTATCCCCAGTAACCATCTAAGGGACTGAGCATGACAATGTGTGCCTGTGAGCTCATCAGTGAGGGATGGAATAGAGATGGAGATAGGGGGATCCTTAGGGATCACTGGGGAGCCAGTCTTAAATGAGTAAACTCCAGTTTCAGTGAGAGACCCTCCCTCCAAAAATAAGGTAGAAAGTAATTAAGAAGGAAACTCACCATTGATCATGCACATGTGGAGGCACAGCCACAAACACATGGACACATACCTACAACCCCGTACCGCCATCCCAAATCCAAACATATAGATACTTGTTCTTTTTTAGCAAGATAATCTGTTGGTTCCTGTACAATATACAAAGTGGGAAATCTTAATCACTATAAGCTGTGGATCTTTTGATTTTAATGTTCTTCATTATTCTCATTCTATTTCGCTTAGCTCTCCATATGACTTAGTGGCCAAGAGTGATCTCTGCCTGGCTACTCATTTTCCTTGTCCCTCACAACTCCTTCTTGGATTAAATGACAATCTAGAATTCACCTGTGAGTAATTAGGACAGCTATTCTGGCCTGCTTCTGCCCCCTGCATCAATTCGTGGAAACCAGGAGTGTTTCCCAACAGAGTTGTCCTGCACTAACCAAGTCCTATGTGCTCAGAACAAACACAGCTAATATACTCAGAGCTGCTGTCCCCTGGGCTTCTGTCTGAAAATGAAAAACTTATGATGGGTTAATGGAGAATTTGTCTTGTATTCATTTTAAAAATTCTAATACTCAAGGAAGCAAAGCCAGTTCTGATGCAGGCCAGGGTTGAAAGGAGAAATTGAATGTGTGGTAAATGCAGATGAATAGGAGCTCGCAGTACAAATGTAATACAACATTTCCAGGATTCTTTCCATCACATTGTTAAGGATGAACAATTGAAACAGTTCTCCATGAGTACCAGATTGTGGACCATTTGTGATCTAATAGCATTTGAACTGCATAAATTAAACAATGAGAAACAAATACGTAAAAAGCATACGAACTATTTATCAGTAGTTATCTGAAGTACTTCTGTGCCCGTTAAGTATCTAGGTTGTATACTACTCTCTGCTGATGCTTATTTTAATTCATAAAAAACGGTGTTTAAATCAGTGTGCAAGCGGCAGACCCAGATGAAAAGAGAAAGGGCAAGTGAATGCACTGAATAAATTCCAAATATGACTTCTAAAGGCAGACAATATAAAAGCTATAATCTTAGTGTAAGCCTGGTGCTCTTTAAACATAGTGATTATGAGACAGCTGCTGGGAACACGGCCTTGCTATTGGGTAACCTTAATTGCCCTGGAATATTTCCTGACACTCCCCAAAATATGCCCCATCGCTAATAATTCATTCACATTTCAACACCATTATTAGCTACTAATTCAACCAATCAAGATAAAGACAACGAATGGATGACCTTGAGCAATTACTCACTCGGGTGAATGGGATTTATTTTGCGCTTTTCAAAGACGTAACTGCTTTCTCGCTATTGTGAACAGCACTCCAAAATCAGACAAATGCAGACAAGAGGAAAAAAAAACTGTGGCATAAATCTAGGGTTCCTTTTCTGATGTTCTAAAAAGAATAGTGATAAAACCTAACCAGGCATTATAATCTCTAAAGGGAACAAGGCAGGATTTTTAATTCAAGCCAAAAAAATAAAACCATCCATATTTTCTTTGTAATTAACAGAGACAATTCAGTCATGGCTAGTCAATATACATTCAAACCCTTATTTCTTTTTTCTTTTGTTTTTTCTTTCAACCTGTGAGAACATTTAAGAATCACACAAATTCAGTGCCAGAGAAAACGTTCACCTCTCAAAGTGAGATGGAGAGTGTGGTGGGTAGTTCCTTAGGGGGCTTCCTGCTAATACTTTAGACAAGATCTGCCAGTTTAACACTCCCTCCTCCTCATCCCCTATTTATTTCTCAAGAACTCTGAAATCTTAAAGAAATGTACTTTGGGCCTTTTTCTAACATGAGGTGCTTTAAGAAGAACTCCATAAATGAGTGCTTTATGTCTGCTTGTACAGAAGAAAATAGACACCTCCAATTGATCTATTTGCCAACGAGGGGGAACGAGAATGGATTTAACTGAAAACCAAGGTGAAGGAAGTCATCAGGGACACAGGCCAGCCCACACTGTTACTGTTCACCCCGTCTCCTGAGTGTGTGCTGGAGCATCATCTGGTTTGGTGTGGTCCAGTTACAGACGTCAGGAGAAAACTGTGGAAAAATGAACTCAGTAGCAGTATTCCCGATGAGAAAATTTAAGCATTTTTTCCCCCACTGACTGGAAAATCCTATCGAAGAAAGAGAAAATGTAGCCTAAGTTGATGTAAAATCCAAAACAGAAAAGTGAATTTGAATTCCTTTGAGGATAAATTTTATAAAACACAAAAACATGTGTCACGTGGAAGAAAAGAGCACAATACGCCTCTGTGTAATAACACAACCATACACTGAGTTCTTAAAGCTGGCTTTGTTCCTTCCAGATGTCATTGTCCTCTTTAACTCTTTTCTCTTTGTATGAAGTGAGTATAGTTAAATTACGAATACTTTGCTTTTTCCAGTGTTATGGGAAAAGTGGGATGGCAATTATTTCCAGTGAGTTGAATCCCTCTTCCATTCCAGGATGAGTTTGCCAAGGCTGTTCAATAGGAGGACAACATCCAACAAAGCGTTAGTTATGTAAACACCCCCCCTGCATGCATCCAATAAAATAATAAAAAAAATACACAAAATAGAGTTCACACTCCTAACCCTTACCCCTTTGTTCATTTGGTCAAACTTTCATTCATTTGGGAGAACCACTTCACTGCACTGCAGTATGTAAGTTTTTAGAATATTGATTGTATTCTAGAGGGAAAAAGAAAAGAAAAAAGTATCCTGTGGTCAAAACAACACTCCTACCTGTCTTTAAAAGATAAAGTTACAGAAAAACTAGCAGGCAGAACATAGGAGTCTAAGGGAGAACACGAGAAACATGCAGACAACAAACTTAGATCAGATGTCCCTCAAAATGAACGTGGCCAGATAAATGAATAAAAAAAAAAATCACTAATGAATTTAATGGCTCCAAATAAACACTCCCGGAGTTCAGAATGACCATGTACCACTAGGGAATTGCCTTAAGTACTAGCGTGGCTCCAGTGTCATTCTCTGAAATAGAGTGGAGAAAGACAATGGCTGACTCTGCGCTTGTGTGCGTGCAATCTGGGAATGCCTTTCCATGCTTGCACTCCCTCCGGCCTCGTTTCTCTTGGCATTTGCATTCCCTGGCAGGTGGAATCTCCCATTCCTGACTGCCTCTGAACTCTGCAGTAGGAATACATTTCAGACTCAAATTATATATTATAATTTTAGAGCTCACCAAATCTCCTCCCCAAACAACGTTGGTTATTTGGAGTCCCCTTGCTTTGGGCAAAAATATGACCACATCAGTAAAGATTCTGAGCAGATAAATTACTGTCAAATATCCAGATCCTGCAAAATTACATCCTGATGAAAGGAAGGTAAATTATTGAGACCCTTGTTGATGAAATATTTTTGAAAATGCACTTAAAAATGACTGGTAGGGCTAAGCAAGGGTTTTGTCAAAATCAACTTTGAGTCGAATCTTAACCATCACTCTACAAGTTCTAAGATTCCCTGGGACATGTATAAATAGGTACAATGTTGAGTTCCACAACTGATTTCTACTTTAAGCTATTTCCAAAGGCATTTATATAAAGGATGATCTTATTAAAAGAAATGAACCCACTGCAATTATACTTATATTTGCATGACAAAATATTAATTTTCAAATAAAGGTCAGTTCTGGGTATAAATATGCCAACTCTAAATACCACCCGTGTGAAGCACTTAATATTTCTAATATGATTTATGGTATAAAAATCAAAGAAGTTTCTACATTAAATTATTCAGGCAATGGTCGCTGTTTGTCAATAATATCAAGTTCAGGTTACAGATTTTAGCTGGTTACTGCTTTAGCAAATACATTCATGAATTTCTACTCACCCACATCCTAATTTGTCTGGAAAATAATATGGCAAAGACAATTAGGTATACTATTGTCTTAAGTAATGGTTCTGCAGTGTTGTGCCATTTACCACCTGGATGGAAAGACTAGGCTGTATTCCTTCCAGAAGAGTCCCTGGAGAGGTACTTGATATTTCTGGCTCATTATTAGCATATTATCACCATCACCACCACCACCACCACCACCACCATCATCATTATCATCATTATTTTAAGCTTCACATTTCTAAACATTTCAAGATAAAATTGCTTAAATTAAATAACATCTGATTATCCTTATTGTCTCCTATGTTACTTTGACTTATATGAATATATATGTGTCTGTGTATGGGTTTGAGCACATGTGAGTGAAATCACTCATCATGTCCAGAAGAGGTCACTGGGTCTCTGAGTGCTGAAGTTACAGTCAGTTGGGAGCCAGTGACATGATGCTGGAAACCCAGCTTGGTCCTCTGGAAGAGCAGTCAGAGCTCTTAATTCCTGAAGCATCTCTCTAACCTCTATGCCAACTAACATAATTTTGCTATTTCCTTTTCAAAAACTCCCACATTTGTCAGCCAAAGTTTAGTCGGCATGGTCAAGGGCTTCCCACATTATGTTTCGGAGGTTATGGCAATCTTTGGTTGTTTGCACATTTCTCAATCTTTTCTAAAAAGCAGAATCCCACAAACTATATGGTCTTAGGTTGTATACATTTTGAGAAAATTGGAGACACATAAAGGACATGCTGCATGATATGATACCTGTAATTTGCCTGTACAGAATTGTTTTTATTGCCATTGTAAAAATGTAAAGTAAGAATAAAATGGAATAGAGCTAGAATGGGAACAGGTGAGCTGAAGAGCTTTAAAGGGAATATGACTGCTAGCACCATTTCCATTTAACATGAAAACCCCACCACCACTGAAAATTCACCATGCTTGATCAACCTTCCTAATACAACATGCAAAGAAAGGTTTAGGTGATATGTCTCTTGAAAGATTTAATTGCAAATGAAAGCCTAGACTCATTTGTTGATTTCATTCTTTAAATAAATCACCTGGAAATACTTAGCCTTTGTCGCCGCATCCATTCAGCCCTGCCTCTTTTGTTTGACCTCAAGACTTAGACTCTATGCTGCAGATTATAGAATGTTCTGGATGCTACAAGCTCATCAAGTTTACTTTCATATGTGATCTGTGAAGAGATGGAGACATCAGAGTACTCTTTCTTACTTCTATGCCTACTAAGAGTATAGCATAGTATCAGTTATTACCTAAAATACCTATACTCAAATTAAATTTGTTTTGAAGCCTAGTGGCTCTGGAGATGGCTCAGCAGTTAATGGCACTTGCTGCTCAATCTTAGAAACTGAAGTGTAGCTCCTAGCAACCACATAGGGCGCCCCCAAAATGGCATATTGCCAGCTCTAAAGGATGTAACAGTGTCTTTTGGCCTCCTCCATATACATATGCATGTACACACACACACACACACACACACACACACACACACAC
>JADRCD010061358.1:0-49801 GCA_019843815.1 Montemys delectorum | reverse complement strand
AAGTTTGCAGCGGCTGGGAGCCTATTAACAGTTCTTCCCCTTCTGCCCTCAAGGACTCTCAGCACTGCAAACTCATGGTCCCTGCTTTCTACTGCATTCCTGGTGTATTTATTCCAAATCTTTCCAAGTTTTAATGGAAATTAAAAAAAGAAAAAAAAATTCAAACATAGCCAGTAGCTACTGATTAAAAATTGTCACATCTGTGGCTTCCCAGTCCCATGAAGTTTCCACAGTAACATCCTTCCTGCCTCCACATCTTACATAAGCATCACACAGGCACAGAGTCCATACACAGGTATCAGAGTGCCATCTTCATTTGTTCCTTGGTCCCTGTGACATGTTTTATGCATGGAGAGGCCTTGAACTTCTGATTCCTCTGTTTTCACCATGCAAGTGCTGTGATTATAGATGTGTACCATCATACCTGGTTTCATATACTGGAAAAATCTTTAAAGGAAGGTTACCAAATTGTCACATACACAAATTTTAGCTTTTCTGAAAATCCTTGTATATGAGATGCTAAAACCTAAAACACTGGTTTTCCTCCAGAATGACATCACTGACATAACCCAGCCCTGGACTGGGGCACAAAGGAACCTGGGATGGGTTCTGAAGGATGATGCTTCCAGGAACAAGAGCCTAACCCAATCTTGCTCCACTTGGTGACAATTTATCAGAACCAACCAACCAACCAACCAAATAAACAAAAAAGGTTCCCCTTGAACAAAACAAAACAACCCCAGTAAAATTGAACAACAAAAAATATTTTATTTGTCTTGAATCATACTTGGAGGAAAAACAGGTGAGGCCAAAGGCAACTATGTGAGGCTCTTCCTGAAGGGAAGCTGGAGGTGGGTGGGAGGAGTGGAGCGGGTTTGTGAAAGGCAGTGGGAGGAGGAGGAGGAAGAAGGGGAAGAGGAGGAATCCTTCAGCATTCTGGATTCTAGGAGCCAGCAGGGGAGCAAGAGCCACATTCTTCATTCTAAGCAGCAGAGCTGAGCTCGTTATAGCTTTCTCAGGCTGGGAGTGGAGGCTGAGGCAGGGAAGGCAGCTCAGTGGTCAGGATAAGTGGGAAGGACACAGCTGATGACACTGTTAGCTGTCTGTGTGGTACAGGGGCAGGTAAGGACTTTTCAAATCACCCAAAGGCCTCGATCACTTGGCAGATGTGTGTGACCTGCCCTGGAGGGTGTCTGTGATAGCTGTGCTGAAAACCCATAGGAAGCCATGTGACATGTTGGCCCTTTGACTCGTTGGGACAGTGAGCCCTTAGCTTACACTCTGTAGGTGTTGTGTTCACTTTAGGCCAGGCCTGGAGGGCAGTGAATACCAACACCAGCCCCTTCCTCTCTACCTCCCTTTATTTCCCAGATAGACCAATTGGCTCTTACATTGTTCTCCAGGCCCTCGATAACCTCGATGCCATTGTGGCTGAGGTATAGTTCACGAAGGTTCACCAAGCTCTGTAGACCTTCGATCTTTGTTAGTCGGTTGCTCTGTAAAAACAGTTAAGAAGTGTCAATCTCGAGGCTGAGTAGATTTTGCCACTCAAGCTTGAGAACCCAAAATTGGACTCCCAGAACCCACAAAAATGCCAGGGAAGTATGGCGGCTTGCCTATAATTCCAGCTTTGGATGGCCAGAAAAACAAGCCATCAAAGTTAGCTCTGGTCTGACTACGAGGCCCACTCTAAGAATAAGGTGGAAGAGTGATCAAGAATGATTTCCTGCTTTAATATGGGGCACATGCAGGCATACATATGCATGAAAACACTCATATTCACACCATACACATAAAAATGGTAAAAGAAAAAGAGCTGTTAGCTACACAGAAGGTTAGAAACACAATGGCTTTAGAAATGTCATTTCCAATTAATCCTGAAGAATCCTAAGAACAGGTATTTTATTTAAAATGTGTTGGGGATGGGATCAGGTGGAAACAGTCCAGTGGTTAAGAGCACTGTCTGTTTATCCAGAGGACCTGGGTTCCATTCCCAAAATCCATATGGCTGCTCTCACAATCATCTGCAACTCCAGTCCCAGGGGAATCCAGTGCCTTTTTCTGGGCCTTCAAGACCATCAGGTAGACATCTGATGTACCACATGCAGGCAAAACATACACACACAAAATAAAAACAAGAAAATAAAAAATGTAAAATATCCTTGAATGGGAAATAGAGAAGATGATTAACACTCTGGGTATGTTGCACTGGTTGAAATCCACATGGAAGCTCAGGGTTTTTTAAATATGAAAATATTACGTTTTCTTTTAAATATATCTGAAGATTTACTTGAAATAATTAAAAACTATTTTTGTATCCCACGTGTGCATGTGCACATGCCCATGCTGTGGTGAGCATGTACATGAGGTGAGGGGACAACTAGTAGGAGCCAGTTTGCTCCTCTCATCATGTGGGCACTGGGGCTGAACTCAGGTGGTCAGTTCTGGTGGCAGAATTTTTACCTGCTTTGCCATCTCACTGGACCACTGAATTAATCTAACAATTTAAAAATGTCAAAAATATAATGAAAACATCTTTTATTCTTTGTGTTCTGTCTGAGTGTACATCTGTGTATCACATGCATGCCTGGTGCTGAGGCCCAGGTCCTCTGAGAGAGCAGCCAGTCTTCTCAACTCTGAGCCATCTTGCAGGAAGTCTATCTCTCCACTCATTATGTAGGACCTGGGAACTGACCTCAGGTCATCAGGCTTGGTTTGCAACAAGCACCTTTACTCACTGGGCCATTTCTCCCAACATTTTTGTTTTAGAAACAAATCAATATAATTTCTTTTACACTATCTTACAACTCAATTCCAGTTCAAGAACGCCTCTTCAACAGCAAGTCTGCAAGGCAAACTTGTTTTGCTCAGAGT
Organism: Montemys delectorum; assembly: GCA_019843815.1. Lineage (NCBI taxonomy): Eukaryota > Metazoa > Chordata > Mammalia > Rodentia > Muridae > Montemys > Montemys delectorum. The sequence continues at coordinate 46,927 of JADRCD010061358.1, read as the reverse complement.
CTTAGAGGCTTCCTGTGTCGTGACTGGCTATTAGTGGGTCCTGCCAAACTAGACATCCCAAGCACGCCCAGTCATATGTTCCTTTACCACCTCTTCAGCCCCAGGGATGAAAACTTGTTTTAAATTAATTTTTATTTTATGTGTGTGCGCTTTGCCTGAATATACGTCTGTCTGTACCATCACATACAATGACTGGTGCCTGTGGAGACAGAGAAGGTGTCAGATTCCCTGAGACTGGAGTTACAGACAGTTGTGAACAGCCACGCAGGTGCAAGAACTCAACTCTGAATCCTCTGGGGGAACAGCTCTTAACCACTGAGACATCTTTCCAGTTATCAATATAAAATTCTTAAAAGTAAAAACAAAGTATGTAAAAAAAAGGGATTTTAGTTTAGAGGGTTTGTGTTCATATAGCCTGTGGATTCTACTGTTTCGGTTACCTACTGACTGTAAACAGTACAGACCATGAACATACCAAGGGAATAAAATCAGGTTGGGGGTGGTGAGTGGCCCTGTGAGAATGAAAGAAGCTGGGGGCTGGTGAGGCCCAGTACCTGCATACTGAGGACTGTCAGGTTGGTAAGTGCATCCAGGTTCTGAAGTTTTGTAATTTTGTTTTTCCCCAGAAACAAACTCTCCAGGTTGGTTAACGTGTCAATATTTTCAATTGCCTGTCAAAGAGATAGAACATCAAGTTAAACGTTTTGTGTGGGCTCAAAACTTACACCAAGTAAGGTGTCTAGAACACACGACAAGGCAATCTAGACTTTTTCTGTGATGTTTGGACTCTGGGGATTTTCAATGAACTCTCTTGAATATACAGAATGAAAAAGGAGGAAACAATGGAGAATGAAGACTGGCTTCTGGGTTTACCCCCAACCTCTCACACTTTATTCCTGTATTTCTTTGTTTGTTTTTGTGACAGGGTCTCTCTGCGTAGCCTGGGGGTCCTGGAACTTGTTCTGTAGACCAGGCTGGCCTCAAGTGCAGAGATTCACGTGCCTCTGTCTTTCAAGGTATGTGCCACCACCACCTGGCCAACTCTCATGCTTTCAAAGAGCTCTGGGATTGGGCTGGTGAGATGGCTCAGTGGGAAAGAGCACTGGCTGCTCTTCCAAAGGTCCCGAGTTCAGATCCTAGCAACCACATGGTGGCTCACAATCACCCGTAATGAGATCTGATGCCCTCTTCTAGTGTGTCTGAAGCCAGCCACAGTGTAATACGACGGAGCGAGCGGGGCCAGAGCGAGCGGGGCTGTCCTGAGTTCAATTCCCAGCAACCACATGATGGCTCATGGCCATCTGTATAGCTACAGTGTACTCATACACATAAAAAATAAATAAATCTTTAAAAACAAAAAAGAGCTCTGGGATTGTTTGAAAACTCCGACGCTAGCTGGCTTCTCTACCTGGGTAGCACTCTACTCTACACAACCTTTGGGACTATGCACTCCTCTTCCTTGCTGCAGTTGTCTCTGAACCCTGGCTTGGTACCTTTACACTTTGGAAGAACCTCAGGGGCAGGCCACAGTGTACGGTATAGTCCTGCTAAAAACCAAATGGCGGATGCTCCAAACATGGGGTGGGCAGACACTGGCCTCAGCCACTAACCAAGGAGGGTGAGGACAGGCATAAAACAGTGACCCCAGGATGTCAAAATCAGGACTGACCAAATCTTCATGTTTGCCCATGGGAATGCTCCCCTCTCTGCATGGCAGATCCTACACCAATACCAGCACCTATACGATCCTCTGAGTTTTCCTCTCAGATATACAAGACTTTTGCCAATAGTTATTAGTCAGCTGGTAAAGAACTGGTCTTGCTGTTGGTGGTATATGCCTTTAATCCCAGTACTGAAAAATCTTTCTGAGTTCCAGGCCAGTCTGGGCTACATAGTAGGTGAGAGCCTGTCTTAAAAAAAAGGGGGAGGGGGGTGTGCTTCTCTGGCAGTGGTGGCACAAGCCTTTTATCCTAGCAAGAGGCAAAGGAAGATGGATCCCAGCAGCCTGGTCAGAGTGAGTTCCACGACAGCCACGGCTATACATAGAAACAAACAAACAAACAAACGAATAAACAAGCCTCTCATTTCCGTTCTGAGCCATGGTTTCAAGGTTAAATGGATCGTAGACAGCAAACCAAATCCTGCCAGAGGACTTGTTAATGTTTAGGGGACGAAGGGCTAGCCCTGTTTTCTGGGGCACTTCATTTCAGCATTAAGATACTTGCTTATCGCATGACAGATCACTGTAAATGACCACCTTTCTCAGCTTGGGAAACACATCTCAGATGCAGACGGAGGAAAACCACTATAAACAGGTTAAAAAGGAAAGCTTGGCGGGCTTACCTTACAGAGCACAGCTGGAACTGGCTTGGCACAGGACCATGATATAAATGAAGAGCCAATGAGAGCTAACTCCCAGACCAGACCAGTCAGTGTGAGCACAGTTCTTATTAATAATAGCTTCCAGTTAGCATTTTTCCATAACAAATATTTCCCTGCTTCCTCCAAACAATATGAACATGAGAAAAACTCAGCTAAGCCACACCCCATGTGTACCACTGAAGATCCATAGAGCCCAGAGAATTCTTCTCAAGAGATAGTGTGACCGGTACCTACCCGAATCCGGTTAGACCCCAGCTCCAACATTTGCAGTTGATGTAAGTTGCTTATGTTCTCAATTTTATTGATTTTATTATTGACCAAGAAGAGTTTTTTCAGCTGTGTCAGTTTGTCAATCCCTTCAATATTCCTCAGCAAATTAAAAGAAATATCTAGAACCCTAGAAAGAAGCAAAATATATCTTGAATGAACATAGTTTGTATGGGAGTTGGAATCTCAATTAGAGAGTATGTGACCCAGATCTTTAGTCACTAGGAAGTGGGATCTGACCATGGCTCCACCGTTCACTGACTGGCTCACACTGGAGCTGTCATCTTATGGAACCATGAGGTTGCCTGGAGCTTGGAGGGCAGTGAAGGCAATCTGCAGGCTATGAACACTGTCTCCTAGGGCCTTAGTTAAGAGCAGAAACCAAATTTCATTTATGCCTGAGTCTATGGAGAACCTAGTACCATGCACTGTACTAGTTCACCCTGAGCAGTGTTAGACTAAAACTGAAACAAAGAAAAATCACAAAGCAGCTGAGCATGGTGGTGCATGTGTGTAAGGCCAGTACTGGAGAGGTGGAGGCCTGAGGTTCAAGATTCAAGATCACCATCAGCTACAGAGAATTCAGCTCAGCCTGGGCTCAAAAAAACAAAACAAACCCAACACCAAACAAAGGAGTGAAGTCCAGATAAGACTATAGCTAGGTAAAGCTTACTCCTTGACTCAGAAATGTTGCTGACACTTTTGTTTAAAGAGGGGATTATGGATTAAAGCTCCTCTTTCCCTGATTCTGACATCATTACTGCATGGACTCTAGCCAGAAGCCTAGCTGGAGCCTTCAATGCTTATGGAGCTATTGCTCCCTCGTAGGAGCCCTAGCACAGGACAGGACTGGTGTAGAGGCAGCCCTTTAGGACTACAGGAAGGCAGTGGGGGGCTTCTAAGGAACCTGGCCACCCAACCCGTCCCACCTCCTGTGGGTTCCCCTACTCACTCCAATTCTGTTAGTGCCTCAAGATTCTCAATCTTCTTGATCTGATTGTCATAGAGATCCAGTTCTCGAAGACTCTGCAGTTCCTCCAGGTTCTCAATGCATTTAATTAGGTTTTGACGAAGGCAGAGTGACTGGAGGGTAGGAAGGGAATTGGCATTGGCTCAGAACACAGGGCAACCCTCCAGGGGCTGTTTTATGCTGGCCTTCAGGAGGCAGGTGAGTGAGAGTGGGAAGCTGGAATTACCCTCCTCTACTTGAGGACAGGTTCAGACCCAAAGGGAAGCCAGGCTGACCCCATGCTGAGCACACCTGTGTGGGGAGACATTGAATAGGGTTGGAGTGTAGGCCAAGTCCTGGAAGTTGAAGGAACCTTTACTGGGCTCCATTTTGAGAAGCAAACTTAATTGCAGTGAGCTAGGGACAGGCGACTGTGCAAGTGCTCACTGAAGCAGTCTGAAAGCCCAGACAGGCTTGAGCTCTCCAAATACAGGAAAACACCTATCTCATTCAGAATAGAGATAAGAGGATATAGGCAGTACCACCCACAGGATGGGAACAAGGACTGCATAGTCCCCCCAACTCAAGTAATGTTACCAAGTCACCTTGTATACAAGGATAGATCGAGCTCTCTCACCTTTACTTTCTTTAACACCTCAAAGCCTTCAATCTTTCCAATTCGATAGTGATTCAGATCAACATCCTGAAACATAGAAGGATCTTTCTCAGATCCATCAGACTTCATGGAGACCTGGTCAGGAACTACATAGGAGAGTGCCCCGTGGGGAGGGAAGGGAGAGGATGGGACACATCCACTTGGGACTGGCAGGTGACAATGACACAACGGAAGTCACTCTTCAGTTTAGCTGTGATTTAGTGTATTAGCCTTATACAAAACAGATCTAGTGTAGAGGTCAGTCTGAATTCAATCCCATAGCAACTGGGGACACACACATACTTTTCCCAATACTGGAGTTTGTGAGGATCCTGCCATCAACATGATTGCTGGACTCAATGTAACTAACTTATGAGTCAAAAGCATTTCATCTACCATACAGTTCTCACTGGCTAAGCAGAAATAGATTTCAACTGCTGGTATTTAAAACAGTAAAAATATAGGAAACCAACACAATCAAGGGAGGTTTAGGTGATCTCTGTAATTACTGATTTGTCACCTCTATAAAGGATGGTTAGCTGATGGTTAGAGTGCTCTGTAGCCACGCCCCTGAGATGCCCGAGACTCGTCAGGCGGGCAGCATTACCTCTGCGTCTCGGTCAAGGCTGATGGTTTCCATGTCTACTGCCAGCTCATGCTCCTCTAAAAAGAAAGAAAGAAAAAGAACTTTGTTTCTATGAGGCAGTGGCCACAGGTTTTAGTAGGTAGAGTTGGCATTCTGCCCTAGGACTGGAGAAGTCAGGCTAATTCAAATGCTGGGACACTAGAGTTGAGAAGGGTGACAGCAAAGTCTCCAAATATCCATGTGTGCCTCTGAATCTCCCAAGAATCCCAATGCAGCTCGATGCTCCTGGTGGGAGAAGAGGAGAGCAGCTGCCTGAGTCTTGGTGAACTTGGTCAAGCCTAGTCACTGCTGGGAAACATGTCCCTGTCACGGCTACCCACTTCTTGGAATCCCTGGAGTGTGTGCTGCCAGCAGCCTATCCACCCATGTGAATACTTTCCTTTTGTTTGTGGCAATAAATCAGGCCACTTGAATCAGAGCATGCTGGGTACATTACATGTTCTCGGATGCGCCTTTTATTGCTTTGGAAAGTGGCCCAGCACCTACAGATGCTTCTCTGACAGAGAGGGAAGCAAAATGAAGTACAACTCAACAGCCAGGATCAAATGCTTCACTGAATAATTTAAGCGTACTTCTCAACTGGAAGCCTGGTGAACTAATTCCAGCAGAGAAGCCCATTTGGATTTCCTGAGACTATCCACCCCTAAGGGCCAGATATAAACTGCTTCCTGCCACAGTGAAGAGCCTCATATGACAAGCCCCTCATTTTCATTTCATCAGAACCTGATTATGATGTTGAAAGAACTAAATGCAAATACATGTGCCTACATTCCTCCTAACAATTTGAGAATTACAGTGCTTCCCCCACCACTATCCAAGTGTTACCTACTAGTCCCAGTAGGCTTATAATTTTTTCCTTAGTTTGCACCAATTGGTATCCAAATAAAGCTATCTATTTTGACTGGATTCCTGTTCCTCTTCCCCCTTTTAGACAGGGTCTCATTGTGTAGCTCAGGTCTTGGACCTTTTTTGAGACAGGGTTTCTCTGTGTAGCCCTGGCTGTCCTGGAACTCACTCAGTGGACCAGGCTGTCCTGGAACTCAGAAATCCACCTGCCTCTGCCTCCCAAGTGCTGGGATTAAAGGAGTGCGCCACCACCGCCTGGCGGCCTTGGACTTTTTAAAATATTGATTCTATGTGCATATTTATTTTTTATATTTATTCTATGCTTTGTCTACATATGTGCCTCTCCACACTTGCAAGGTCAGCAGAGGCCAGAGGACGGTGTTAGCTTCCTTGGAATTGGAGTTACAGATGGTTGTAAGCTGACACAGGTGCTGGGAATTCAACCCCCATCCTCTGGAAGAGCGGCCAGCGCTCTTAGAAAAACCAAGCTTTCTCCAGTCCTTGAGGTTCTAACCCTCCTGATTTAGATTCCCACATGCTGGGATGGCAGAAATGTGCCACTACAGCTAGCTTCATGGCTTTATATAGTGTTTTTCTTAGGATCCTTTTTAAATCTTGAAACTTTGTGTAGGAAGGAAACAGGCTGCTTTTTTTTTTTTTTTGAGACAGGGTTTCTCTGTGTAGCCCTGGCTGTCCTAGAACTCACTCTGTAGACCAGGCTGGCCTCGAACTCAGAAATCCGCCTGCCTCTGCCTCCCAAGTGCTGGGATTAAAGGCGTGCGCCACCACCGCCCGGCGCTGCTTTTTTTTTTTTTTTTAAGTTTTTTTGAGTCTAAACTTTTCATTCTGTCCCAGAATATATGTGTACACACTCATCTCTCTCTCTCTCTCTCTCTCTCTCTCTCCCTTTTTCCTTGAACTTATCATTTATTACTATTTTTCCCTAGCCCCCTTTCTTCTGTGTTTCTTTCCTTAGGGCAAACAAGCACTTGCATCTGCAGTGGAGGTAGCTTACACACCCTTGACACATCAGCCCATGCCTTGCTCCTCCAAACACTAGCAGACTATTAGAAGTCAGCTTTCTTCTTCATTGCAGGTCTCAAAGAGGAACATGCAGCAGGGGACCAGCTTAACAAAGGTGTTAAATAAAAGGAACTAGATAAAACCAAGAAGCCATTACAAGAGTCCCCTTAGTCTCAAAAGATAGCAGTGGCTCACTGTCCACAAGCTCAGACGTTGTTGAAGGAGAGGCACGACAATAAAGGCAAGGTAGCCAGGTCACTGCCGTCCAAGTTAGATACTCTAAGGTTCCATGTAGGCACAACTGGCAGTGGAACTGGGGCCAGGCTATCCGAGGCTCCTCAGAATATGTGGTCCACAGCTCAAAGCTTCCTGTTGAGATACCAGCGTAACCCAGAGCAAGGTTATTAACTGGAACTTCTGAATGTATCACAGTTGTGTTTTTTCAGACGAGGAGGCTGGGAACATAACTCAGCTGTAGAGTATTAAGGCCCTGGGTTTAATCCCTAGCACTAAAAAACAAACAAACAAAACTGGTGTTGGAGGTAGATGGGTGGGGGAACAACTTAGGGAAACGTTTGAACAAGCACAGGACCTGAGTTTGAGCTCTGGAACCCACAGGAAAACGCTCAGCAGAGTGCTGCACCTGTGATCCCAGCACAGGATCACATGTGAGAAGATGACACATGCTGGCTTGCTGCAGTCAGTTCAGCCTAAAGGGCAATTTCCAGGCCAGTAAGAGCCACGGTAAACAGTGCCAGAGAGCAACACCTGAGACTGTCTCCTGTCATCTACATGCACACATGCTCACATACATGCCTGCACGCACATTCACTTCACAAATTTTTTTTTTTTGGGACAGGGTTTCTCTGTGTAGCCCTGGCTGTCCTGGAACTCACTCTGTAGATCAGGCTGGCCCCAAACTCAGAAATCCGCCTGTCTCTGCCTCCCAAGTGCTGGGATTAAAGGCGTGCGCCACCACTGCCTGGCTCACTTCACAAATGTTAACAGGCACACACACACACACACACACACACACACACACACACACACACGGTTAAGACATATAGGAATATAGGAAGGCAATGACCGACATATTTAAATGTGTTTTGCTGAGACTTAGGTAAAAATAAGTATGAGCAGTTCCAGTTTCTCTAAGGACTAGAAATTCACGTTCCCAGAGAATTACTCCATGTTCTAGTTATCTAGAGGTAACGGTGGACTTTAAATACACTGGGCTCTAGTCCCATTGGCCTGCCTTGCAGTAGGGCTCTCTGGCTGGCATAGGCTTTTACTCTCCTCATCTATCACACATTAGAGTCCTCTTACAATAACATTGCTAGCCAGGAAACAAAGCACAGGACTATACTGTTCTAACTTCCAAGTCTTCTAGCCTTGCCTAATATTTCAGTGGCACAGATCTCAGCCCTTCCGTGACTGTCAAATGGTGACAAAGCCCGTTTCCTTTATCCGCCCACATCACCTCCAGACATCAGCTCTGAAGTTCTGAACTAATTGTGGTAGGTACTTTTGTGGTAATCTTCTTTTGCCTTAAAATTTGGTTACCATAGTTACAAATCATCTTTGCTGGCACACAGTGCATAATGCTATTTTAAAAAGGAGCTATGTTTTTTCAAATTTATTTTTATAAAGGTAACGCATAATTATGAATACCTGATAAATCTATACAGATCTGGAAAATGTAAGAGGCAGAGTTTCCTCTCTAGCCTGTTGTTAAGAGAGATCCTCAGCAATGCTAATGTCTTTTCTTTTTAAGCAGGTAAAACTAAATACTCATTTTAAAATTAAATACCATATTTTAAGATGCATAATACTTAGAAATTTGCATCTCCCCACGAACCTAACAATTCAGCTGGTACAATTTTCTGTGTTCATATGTTTTCTCCACTGTTTCCCATGGAAACGAATTTTCTAAGCAAACACATAAGCACGGGCCATTACTAAGGAGTGTATAAAACTGCCATAGGAAGCTGCTCAGTTCCAAATGGAGTGACTATCCTAACATCTGTACTTGTGACGGGAATTCTCAGGCCTGTGTAAATGTTGAGGTGGATGTGGGCACGGTGGCACACACCTTCAACCCTACATTCAGGAGGCAGAAGCAGGCAGATCTGAGTTCGAGGCCTGCCTGGTCTATATAATGGTTTCAAGACTAACCAGGGCTACAAAGTGAGACTCTGTCTCAAAGAAGAAATGTTGGGGTTGGATCAGAAATGATTCCTTGTCACTGTGGCAGGACACACCACCATGCTCTCTTCAAATTTTGCTTTCTGAGGAAAGTATTAAAAAGTCATTTTCTGGCTCTGTTCTAGGTAACACACATCAGTAGTGGAACTATCCTTCAGCAGAAATGGACCCACTGTACTCATAAACATAATTCAGTTATTTGCTGAGGCAGCACCCCAGAGGGCAGGCTGCCCTCTGCCAGCACACCCCTTTCCCAATCTACAGAGGCCCTCTGAGAAACACAACCACTACTGTGAGGAGACATCATGTGCGAAGCAGCAGTCTTCAACAGCACACTTCTCCCATTGGATGAGTTCAAGGTTAACTAAACCCAGTACCTTCCGGGTCTTCTGCGCCCCGTTCTACTCCATCCTTCAGGCTCTGCTCGCTGAGGTCCGCCACGAGGCGGCCGCCGTGCTTCTTCCCCTCCTCATCACCAGATTCTTCAGATTCAACCCGCCTGTCAACTGAACCCACACACATTAGTGACAATTCACATCTACTTCATGTGACACTTTGAGGAACACAGGAGAGAGTAACAACACTTGTAAGTCAGCAAGGCTTTTTTTTCTAAAACAGCTGAATTCAGTTTAGGAACATTTGAACATCTTCTACATCCAAAAGTATTTAAGATACAGAGACAGGAACTGGGAGGCCATGGAGACAATTAACATGGCATCCTTCCCCTCTAAGAACTTGTAAAGAATTGACAAGTATTCTGAAATCTGGATCATCTATGATCAGAAAGACTAATGACACTAGATACTGAAGTATCTTCCAGGAGGCTCTCACATCTGATGTTATGACCCTTCTTACGTCTCACGTCTCACTGTGACCCTTCTGCCACACACCTTCATTGATGTCTCACTATCCATTTGGCCAAGAAAACTGGTTCAATTTTCAGGCCCACATTCCAAAAGAAATCAAGACTGGCTAAGATCAGACTGTGGGCAGAGTGAATGAAAACAAGAACATCTCAAAAATGGCAGATGCCCTAGGTAAACTGCTGGTGTTAAACAGCCACAGGACAGAGTTAATAATGCAAAGGTTTTTGGAGTAATTAAAATAGATTTTTGAGTTATGAACAAAGCAACAATGAAATGTGGCTTTGGCAAATGATCCTCCATTCTAAACCTCAATATTCACCTCTGTACAAGAGAGTTAGTAGAGTGCCTCCCCCGTCAGCACCAAATGAGAAAGGGCACAAGAGTAGTTTACGCATATGATACATAGGAGAATATATGGGTTACCAAGAGGTACCTTACAGTGTGTGATCTAGGGTTAGGGAAACTAGGTTCTGTGTTACAGCGTTTCTACCTCCCCTGTGCCTCTGTCCTCAGGGCAGGAGAGAGGTTCCAGAGCCTGGGACAGTGTTCAAGAATGTGACTGTAAGGCTCTCGGTAGAATAGGCTAGCAAAAGGCAATGAAATCCATCAAGAGGATGAAGGTTTGAGTTACGGTATAAGCAGTGATAGAGAAGGAAGCAAACCGCTCAGCTTGGTCTACACAGGCCGGCTGAGGAAACGGTGAGAACCCATTCTAAAAAACAAAAGACAAACCAAAACCACGACAACAAACCCAACCCGAACCAAGCCAAAAGCGAAGCAAACCAAAAAATACCATAAAAAAAATCTCCAAAAAGACATAGGGCCTTAGAAACCTAAGTGTCAGCTGGTAATGACATGTGTGGGAGTGGACGAGAGAAAAAGCTTGGCTTGTGTATTCGCCCTTCACCGAGGATGGACGAGAGAGGTGGACTGGAGGAGGGAAGAGGGGCATAGGAAGAAGCATTTCCTCACTTAGGAACTCTAGCGAGACGCCTTCAAGTCTCTAAGAGCTTTTCTTGCTGGCTCTTCTCAACCCCTATTGCATGACTGTTAATTTAGGTCACTTTTCCACACTCCTCTGCTTTTGACTGGGTTTCCTTTCTCTGGAATGATAATGGGTCCCCCCCCCACACACACACCCCGGCCCTCACCCCTCCAGCCTCCCAGTCTGTGAGTTTTCAGGGCCCATCTCTGGGCAGCACCACTGGTTCTTTGTTCCACATCCCTGTCCCTTGCTCTGTAACCCTCTTCCCTAGCACGGATCGGAATTAGGAGTCCCAGAAAACTGAGTGATCTTCCAGAAGTGAGTAACCCCCACCAAAATAGGGGAGTCTTTCAAAGGTATTTAAAATTCGCCTAATGCTACAATGGGTAGGGTTAAGTACATGTACATATGTACAAGTCTGTGTGTATACACTAACACATATTTATGCACGCATGTATTGACCATGTAGCTACATAACTGTATACAAAAAGCATGCACATGTGTAACATATATATTTACATATGTATATGATGACATAATCCAACACAGTGAAAAAAAGAAAGAAAGTTGAATATAGTCTAGACTGAATGCCTAGAAAATAAGACAACGCCTTGTACACTCAATCTCCGGAGCTCCTTTTTACCCATCCCTCTGCCACAACTCATTCGCTTCTAGAGCAGACTTTTCCATCCATGCCGCGTGAACAAACTGTGGACTTTGCAGGTCCCCACGCCTGAAGCCTCAGTTTCACAGTGAGCTGACGGAGCACGGTTCCCCGCCCCCTCGCCTGTCAACCTCGGAGTTTTAAAGACTAGGTTCCTATAGCCACGGCTTCCTTGCCAACCCCCTGGGCGGGCTCGCGCCACGTTGTTCCCCGGGGTCTGGTCCTTCTGGCCGCTGCCGCCCTCGGGCCGGGATTCCCGGGCTCCGAGCCTCCCCGGCTCTATCCAGCCATGTTGGCAGCTGTCAGAGTTCCGTGGCTGTGGCCGGAGGCTGGAGGCCTAATTCCGATCCGGCAAGAGACCGTGCCCACCCAGCCCCCGGCTCCCCGGTCCCCGGCCGCCCACAGGGGCCGCTCACCCTCCATCATCTCCTGCGACTGTTGCTGCCCCGCGCCGCGCTCCGCCGCCATATTGGCTGCTCTTCCCCTTTCCGGAATCTGTGGCCTCAGCCCATGGGCCAATCAGGATTCCTGGTCCAATCGGCCAGCCAATGGAACAAAGTATAGAAGCGCGAGCTGACACGCTTGCGTGAACGCAGTGTTTCATGGGAATTGTAGTTCCCGCAGGCCCTGGTTCTACCTGGGTTAGAAGTTTGATGAATGAGTAGAGTCTAGGCAAGCACGACGAAAGTGGAGATCCCGGCAAGTCATCAGGCAGCATGGGAGACATTTCAGGCTTGCGGATTCGCTCAAGTCACTGTGCCAACTTCGGAGGCGTAGAGGTACTGCGGCCAGGAAAGCTCTACAGGTCACAGGTGAAGATTAGACTTGCACCCCCGACTTCGGGAGCCTCACTGCTGGGTGTATGCCTGCACCGTGAGCCGGCAGGCGAAGGAAACCAGTTTATTCTGCGCCTGCGCGCTGATATACTGGTGCCACAGGCCGCCTTTAGCGGATGCTTGGAGAAGGAGGGAGAGGCCGCGGTCCGGTTCTGGGGCGCACGTTCGCCGCCTCCAGTCCACGGCCGCTTCTGCTCACCGTCCTCGCCTTGAGAATGTGGCCGCCGAAAGAAGGGCCGCACGTCGCTCACCGTCCTCGGTTCCGCTGTAGTAGTAAACTGCAGTTGCTTGGCGTGGGGAGTGGGAAATGAAGGGGGCGCGAAGAAACCGGTGTCTTTTGGCTCCTCCGAGGCTCTGTAGTGGGCATCCGGTGCGTCCCTAGCAACCGTTTGCGCGCGCTCACCGCTTGCTTTCCCTGAGGCCCGCCCAGCAGGATATCTGATTGGTTCTTGACCCCTTGTTTCGCTGCCTAAGTCGTTCTGCGATTGGTCAGTGGGCCAGAAGCGCGCGGGTCGTCTCGTTGCGAACGTGACTGAGACTAGCGCCGGCCTTAGGTGAGATACCAGCCTTCGGAAAAGCTCCGGGTGGCGGTGTGGCTTGGTTCCGCGCTGCTGCGGCGTGGCTCTGACCCTTTCCTCGCGCGCCCGCACTTCCTCCGCCCAGCCCCAGCCCCGGGGTGGTGGCGGGTTCCGGCCGTTTGACCCGCGCTCGGGAGCCGCCAGCGCCCGAAAGCCTCTGACTGAACTGGAAGCTTTGCTTTAAGGTTAGACTAGCGGGCCCGTGAGCTCCGTGGATTCACTTATCTTCACCCGCTAGTGCTGGGATTGCAGTTACGTGCAGCCGTGCCTGGCTTCTTATGTGGTTAAAGATTTAAACGCAGGTCCTCAAAGTTTGCATAGCAAGAACTTTTTAACACAGGGAGCCACCCAGTTCCTGTAATTACTTTTAAGATTAAAAAGTTTGTAGCATTGACAATTTAGTTTGAAGAATGGTAGTTAAGATTTCGTAACTATATTCTGAAGTTATACAAGTTCTAAAGGACAAAGTAAGGGTTTATGACATTGGTAGTGTATTTAGAAGCCATAATTAATTATCCTAATCTTGTTTATAGATTAGTTTTAAAAGTAGAAAAAACACAATATGATCATATCATTGTTTGAGTAGCAGTAATTAGTGCATTTAGAGACCTAGAGAAGATGTACATACATCTTTGACATTAAAACGCTCTACTTGAAAACGTCTATCTCCTGCCCATTTTTATTTTGTTTGAGTCTGGTGGTGTAGCCTTGAACACTATGTAGGTACTCATCTTTTATTTCATAATGAGCTGTCGCTTTCTAGGATCATACCGAGTGCATGTGCCTGTGTATGTAACATGAAGAATAATGAAGACAAATATCAGTCAGTGGTGGAAGGATTGCCTAACAGGTGGCTAGCTCTGGGTTTAAAGTACACAAAAATACCAGTTGTCAGGTTGATGGTGTCTTCCTGTCTTCTTAGCACTTTCAGTGCCTCTGGAGACCTTGCCTCAAAAACGAACAAACAAAAGGGAAACAAAGCCCTACAGTTTGGGGCTAGCATTGTGGCTCAGCGGGTAAAGGCACTCACTTGCTGCCAAGATCTGACAGTTTGGGACCCACAGGGTAGAAAGAGAGATATGACTCCTGAAAGTGGTTTTCTGCTGAACATGCATGGGTGCATGTCCTCTCTCTCTCTCTCTCTCTCTCACACACACACACACACACACACACAAACACACACACACACACACACACACACACACACGATGTAATAAAAATGCATGAAAAAGTCATGCATTATAATGAAAATAAAATGAGGTTGTAAGATGGCTCAGCAGTTAAGAGCAGTCTTGGTTTTGTAGAAGACCGGGGTTCCATTCCTAGCACCTACACGGTGACTTAACTATCTGTAACTCCAGTTTCAGGGAATCTGATAGCCTCTTCTGAGTTCTTCAGGCTCCTCCATGCACACGGTGCACATACATACACACACAGGCATGCGCATGTGCGCTTGGGCGCACACACACACACACACACACACACACACACGTATTTAAACAGTTAAAACTAGCACATTTGAACCCACTAACTAACTTAGGAAATAGGAGGCTGTGTCATTTGTTTCCTAAGTTAAGTGGTCTGCCAGACTCCAGGGAACTGTCTGCCTGAAGTATGGGTCTTCAGTCTTGTTGGGCTCTTATCCTGTATGTTGTATTTTTAAGCAGTGTATTTAGATTTTTTTTTATATTAAAGGAATCTTGCTGTGGATAACCTTTTGTATTTGAAGGTTTTCACTCTATACTGCTAGGATTGATTCTTGTACACAATTCCTTTGTTCTTACTGCTGATTGCACCAGAGCTTTCGTCTTGATGAGTATTTAAGTAATATTTTCTTTTTGGCTGTTTTCCCTCTTCCCTTCCTTCTCTCTTCTTCTTGCCTACCTGGCTTTCTACCTGTCTAGTTTCCCAGCCTTTACTGTTTTGAACCATGCTGGCCTGGACTAGTCCTTGTGTATCTTAGTGTTTATGTGCATGGATTTCTGTAGACTGGTCCCTGCAATGTAGCCTCTCAGGAAGGTAGCTTTTCTTTTCAGTTGGTTTGAAGAGAGTGTATTTAATAGATGGTAATTCTGAAGAACTTTGAGCCTGTGTTTCACATTCTTTGCTTCTGAGATTTCTAGGACATAATGATTTTATAGAATTGGGGTTACAATGGCTCTTCTAGAGTCCCTGGCTGTTTTAGGGGTTGTAGGATCGCTCACCTCTGATTTCACTTCATGTTGCTCTTACCTTATGGACGTTTTCCTCCCTTCACCTGTCTCAGAGATGTACAGAATGACATTCTTGGTGAGCACTGGTTGTTACAAAACACATGGGTTGCTCAGACTGTGGTCCAAGCCTTGGCTTTTTCTTTTGTATTTGCAGGATCAAAACTCACTTATTTATATTTGAATTTTGTGGTTATTGTGTGTGTCTATGGTTTGTGTGAGTGTGTCTGTTTGTATGTCTGTGTGTATACCTTTGTAAGTAGGTGCACAAAGGCAGATCAGAGAGAACTTTCTGGACTTGGCTTCCCTTTCTATCTTTACATAGTTTCTAGGGGATTAAGCTCAGGTCGTAAGGCTTCCACGACAAGCACGTTTACATTTGCTGGCCCTGCCAGTTTCTTAAACTTTTCATTTCTCTTTTTAAATTCACCCAGAAATAATCTTTGTATGTAGAAGGACATAAGATGCAGTTTCACTCCAAATTATTTAACTATTTAAAGTACAAATCATAGTTATTAACCATTTAGTTTTGCTCCTAACTTGGCTCTTGGAATCCTGCAGGAGTGCTGCGGGGTGTGAGTTACTGTTGTCCTCATTGTATATTATATTGAAGGCCATGCTAGCTAGTCAGTGCTGGGGGGAGACCTCATGGGTTTCCCACGTATGTCTTGGTCTGCTTCTGAAATTGTCCATGGCCTAGTGCCCATTTATTTACTTTGTGTACTTCATGGCATGTTGTTATATCAGCATTTTGTTCTTGGTGTTTAAGCTCTTGCTGTGCTCAGGAGCTATTGACCAAGGCCTATAGTCTCATGAGTATGTATCTGGCACTTCACAGGGATCATCTTGTAGACAACTATCTTGTTCTTTTTTGATGCCAGGAATCCCTGGCTATCCTTGAGCTTTTACTATATAATTGAGGATGGTCTTGTATTTCTGACCCGTTTGCTCCACCTCTCAAGTGCTGAGATTGCAGAGGAGAATCACACACCACCATACTTAGCTGGGCTCCTAGGAGCTCTCTACAAGGTTCTTGGAGTTTTGTTTTTGTTTTCTTTTTTTCCTTGAGACAGGGTTTCTCTGTGTAGCCCTGGCTGTCCTGGAACTTGTTCTGTTGACCAGGATGGCCTTGAACTCACAGAGATCCTCCTGCCTTTGCCTCCTCCAGAGTGCTGGGATTAAAAGCATGCGCCACCTGGCAGTTCTGGTGGTTTATAAGAGTAGGTAGGTGCCTGTCCCTTCCTAGGGGTAACAGTTGTGTCCTGTGTTGGAAAAGGTCCAGCCCCTGCTTATCCAAGCTTGACCTTCCTTGTGAAGCAGCTTCTGAGTTAATTCGCAGGTATGCTAGTATAGCCGGACTTCTCGGACCTGCCAGTGGATGAGTAACGACACCGAGACTCAAAGTTAATGTTTCTTATCGATTAGGCCTTAGCTTAGACTGCCTCCCAGTTAGCTCATCTAACTTAATTAAACTGGACTACTTAAGGCCACGTGGCCTCTGGTACGTCTCATCTCCTCCACGTCTGACTAGCCAAATCTCACAGCCTCTGCTTTTCACCCAGCAACTGTCTCTCAGCCCAAAGTCCACCCTTCCCTTCTTGCCTAGCTATTGGCCGTTAGGTCTTTATTAAACCAATCAGTGAGTGAGGCAGGTGATGACCCAAATCTGGCCAGGTCTTACCTCTCTGCCTGCACAGAATTAACAATTGAATAATACAAAGACTGCCTTCACACAATGGACCTCAACATTGCTAGTATGGGGATCCTGTATTAAAAAGGTGTGTGTGGACCTCAGAAGCATGATCTAGATTGTTTGTTCATAAACTATTCTGTTTTGGAAGGTAGCTCATGCTTAAGGTGGGCATATCTTGGCCCTATGGTTTCCCTGTGTCATGAGAAAATCCAGCCATTAGTCCTGATGCTGGCCCCACAGTGTGTTTTTGTCTTTATTAATCACTGAATTACTAGGTGGGTGTCTTAGTCAGGGTTTCTATTCCTGCACAAACATCATGACCAAGAAGCAAGTTGGGGAGGAAAGGGTTTATTGAGCTTACACTTCCACATTGCTGTTGATCACCAGAGGAAGTCAGGACTGGAACTCAAGCAGGTCAGGAAGCAGGAGCTGACACAGAGGCCATGGAGGGATGTTCCTGACTGGCTTGCTTCTCCTGGCTTGCTCAGCCTGCTCTCTTATAGAACCCAAGACTTGCAGCTCAGGGATGGCACCACCCACAAGGAGCCCTACCCCCTTGGTCACTAATTGAGAAAATGCCCCACAGCTGGATCTCATGGAGGCACTCCCCAACTGAAGCTCCCTTCTCTGTGATAACTCCAGCCTGTGTCAAGTTGACACACAAAACCAGCCAGTACAGTGGGCCTTGCCTGTTCCTGGCAGAGAATACTTTCTTCTTAGTGGCTGACTGTGGAGTGGCCTTAAGCTTCGGCAATTAGTAACTATACACTTAGAGTTGCCTTTCTTGCCCATGAGATTCATGGGCCACTCTGTATTTCCACTATGGGAAGTCATGGGAGTGAGCACATGGGACAAGTATCTAGGAACTTAGCATACACACAGTAAGGTCAACATCTGTGATATTCTGCTTAGTTTCCTAGTTAGTGTGACACTGTATTGTAGCTCTGAGATGTGTTGTCACTTAGAAACTCAGTCAGGGCAATGGGGATTTTCTGTATTTTTTTCTAATATTTGTTTCTGAGTCTACATTTAGAATAAGGAGGTGGAAATACCCCATCCCCCAGCCTGCCCTGTCTCTGGACGTGGTCTTGCTTTGGTTATATGCTTCAGGGTGCTCTGCGAGCGCCTGCTTCTTATGGCACCCTTAAAGACCTTGACCTAAGAACATTCTACACCTGCGAACCTGCATTTCCTGCTTTCTCTTGCGGCCCCTCCCTCCCATTGCATTCTGTTTCTTTCTCACTTTCCTTCTTGCATTTGTGTGTGTTATTCTGAAAAAGTTTCTCGTAGCCCAGGTTGGGCTGACTACACTCACTCTGTAGATGGGATGCCAGGACTGCTTTTCTGCTCTGTCCTGCAGATGTTAATCATGCACCCTTTGTTTTCCAGGTGAGGGCTGTCGGAGGCAGGAGGTTGGTGCCCCATTGCTCTGCTCTTCATGGAGGACAGAGGTCCACCGGCTTTTGCTGAGGACTGGAGATGCTTGTCTGGGAGTCCTCCTGTCCAAGAAGGCCTAGCTTTCCATGCTACCTTGGAGCCCAGCAAGCCACTCTCCACAGCTCATAGACACCTGAGCAGGAAGAATGGGCTCTCTAGACTCTGCCAGAGCCGAATGGCACTCTCCGGTAATCGCCTTGTGATGTTGTGGGCATCAACCTTATAAACTGAAAACCAAGTGGCAGTTTCCTCCCCTGGGAGAGCTCCTTTTATCCTGGACCAAAAGATGGTTTATGTTTTCAGAGCTGTCTTCCAAGATATTGGGGTATGCCCCCTGGTCCTGGGTTCTAGCCAGTAGGGAAGAGCTAACCTGTCTGGTGTTGTGTGACAGAGTGGTAGGGTTGGAGTTGGGGGAGGATTGAGGAACAGCCAAAGTATGTGCTTGAAACTGAAGATAGTCTAGAAAGCAGGGAAGTCCTTTAGGGTGACAGAGCTGTCGATGAGCCAGAGCAGAGCACAGGGAAGTGGCAGGATCCTTTCTAGAAGTCCGAGAGCAGCTTGCTGAGGCCCAGCCGGCCTGTGGGACCTGGGAGAAAGCCGCTGGTGCTGCTGAAAGCAGAGAGCACAGGAGGCTGCTCCCTCTGGCACTAGCTAATCATCTGTGCTTCAGTGTTGACATGGGAGCTTGGTTTCAGGAAGAGGTCACAGGAAGCTGCCCTGGGGACAGGAGCAAGAAGTAGAGTGAGAGGGCACTGGCTTGGTCGCTGCTGGGGCAAGTGTGTGGCCTTGGAAGGTTAGGCTGAGGCCTTGTTCTAAGAGAGTCTAGATTCTCGATGAAGGATGAAAGGGAAAGGAGAAGGGCCCAGGAGGAGAGTGGTGAGGACTCAGGTCACTTGTGTTTGGTTTTAAACTTAGGAAGAATAGACACCAGTGTGACATTGGGAGACATTGGGAGTTGAGTCTTAGAGATGATTGGAGCTAGAGGCAGGCATACAGGCCAAAAGTGCACTGATCTTTCCAGGGTTCCTAGGAATGGGAGGGTGGAAGGATCAGTTGATGGTGAGAGGAAGGGGAAGGCATGCAGGTGCATAGATGAGGGGTCTGGGCGATGCTAGCTGAAGAGGAGCTCAGTGCTTCTGATGGGTGAAGACCGGGGGTTTACTCCTTTAGAGTGCTCCATGGGAAGAAGCAGGTAGAGGGGTGGGCAACAGGTAGCCTTTGAATTGTATGACATTTCCCAGGAAGAAATGACTAGACCAGTTGCTAGAGATGACTAGTATTTGAGAAGAGACGTTGTAAGCAAGAGCTTTCTGGATGCAAAGGGCAAGGCCTTTAGAGTATGACCTAGAGAGAATGTTCACCTTGATCTGTCTGTACTTTTCAGAGAATATTAACCCATGCCACTGAACCCCTAAGGGTTATTTTGGAGAGACTCATTGAGTCAAAGCCTGTGCTTTCGACTGTGGGTTAGGCAATTGCTTGAGTCCTGTTTAGGCTGTGTATTCCCCGTCTTAGAGGCCTGCTCTGGCAGCCATTTGAGAGCTAATATATTCTGTCCATCGTTTCCTCACAGAGGACAGGTGGAGCTCTTACTGCCTTTCATCATTGGCTGCCCAAAACATCTGCACAAGCAAGCTGCACTGTGCTGCTGCACCTGAGTATGCTGACCCTATAGCTGGGCCACTGGGCAGTACATCCTGCTGCTCCTTGCTGCGTGGCCTGGCTTCAGGGTGCTCTGGACCCCTGCTCTCCACCCCTGTGTGCAACCCCAACAAGGCTGTCTTTACCGTGGATGCCAAGACCACAGAGGTATTTACTGTAGTTTGAGGCCCAACATATGGATCTAGAGTTCTCAGACCTGGTCTCTTCAACAAAGGAATTGGTGTTTTAAGTGTAATTAGAAAAATAGATGGTTTTACCTATCTGATTGCAAAGAGATAAGAATTTGTCCTTTTTAGACAGAAACTCTAGAAAGGTGAGGTACATTCTGTATTATGCTTCTAGCATATTGGCTTAGTTATGCAAGTGAAATTCAGTGCCTGAATGAAATGTGTTTATATTGTGTATAAGAGTTGAGACTGTTAGACATTCGTGGAGTGTGATGCAAATTTCTACATTTTCATAATAGTCTTATAAGTTACTTGGTCATATTACATATGTGTATGTTTTGACGTGTGTGTGCCACAATGTGAGTGTGTAGGTCAGAGGAGAACCTATGGGAGTCTGTTTTCTTCTACTTTGTGGGCCTCAGGGATGGAAGCTACGTTGTTAGGCTTGATGGTAAGTGTCTATCTGTTGAGCCATCTTCAGCCCTTTTCTAGCTTCTTGATTGGCATGTGTGTTTTGTGTGGAGGAGTATCCTAGGTGTAGTTGGTTCTGATTGAATGTATCTGTGAAGTAAAGTGCCTGAGGAGCATGGGGTGAGCATCATTGTCTGAGACCCTGATGGGAAGTGCTACAGCAGAGGTTCTCAGCCTTCCTAACAGTTCTTCATGTTGTGGTGACCCCCAACCATAAAATCAATTTCGTTGCTACTTAGTAACTGTAATTTTGCTACTATTATGAATCATATTGTAAATATTTTTGGAGGTTTGCCAAAGTGGTCTAGCCTCAGCTGTGGCCCGTAGTCCTAGAGGCCTCCATGTTGCCTCCTGTACTGTTTTGTCCTCAGTTGTTTCTAGGGGCCCTAGTAACTGCTGCTGATGTGCGTGCCCTCTGCAGATTCTGGTTGCCAATGACAAAGCCTGCAGCCTCCTAGGGTACAGCAGTCATGACCTGATTGGCCAACAGCTTGCCCAGTTCTTCCTCAAGTCGGATTCCGAGGTGGTAGAAGCCCTCAGCGAGGAGCACGTGGAGGCTGATGGCCATGCTGCAGTGGTGTTCGGCACAGTGGTGAGTGAGTGTGCGCTCGTGTGTCCATGCACTGCAGTGGGTTGAGGGCTTGTGGGGTAGAGGATGCTGTCCCTGTCTTTAAGGGAAGAGTAGTATGTAAAGGGACAGGCCCCATTTCCCTGCCTCAGTTCTGACTTTGAACTGTTTTCTGCTGTGAGGGTGGCAGCTCCTACAACTTTAGTCTTGACTGAAACTTGGTCCTGGTACTGTTTCCCAACCTCAGATGAGAAGACGAATGGGTTCTTTAAAACCAAAGCATTCCTAAGGAAGATATAGTGGCTGTGGACCTTTGTTATCTTTAGAGAGCCCCAAAATTTGATGAGGGTTGAGGTTTGGATCTCATTTTGAAAAACTTCAGGTACCACATGAAAGTCCCAGAAAAGTGATATAATCCCCCCACCTCCATTTTTTCATGTGTTTGTTGTTATTGCAAATTTATAAATGTTGCAGGTTTCTCTTAACCCTGCTAGCTTCCAATTAATTGAGAAAGGACTATTTTATTTATTTAACAGTTTTAAGACATAACAACTAGCCATTAGAGAGCTCTGTGTTTGACTGAGAGAGCCTGCCTCAATGAATAATATGGAAGACTGATAGGTAATTCCTGACACCAACCTCAGGCTACTGTATTAATCTATTTTAATAGATTTAAAGAGCAGTATTAATTTATTTTAATTCTCTAAGCTTATCTGGCTACCTCCCAGAAAATATCTCTGAGGCATTTTATGGCTTTCTCTGCTCCAGATGTTTTCTTAATTTTTTTTCCTTTTTTAAAAAAAAAAATTTTTATTCACTTTATATCCCAATCACAGCCCCCCTCCTTCCTTTCTTCCCAGTCCCACCCTTATAAGTCCCTTACCCTACTGATCCCCCTGGGTCCCACCACTCCCTGGGGTATCTAGTCCCAGCAGGTCTAGGCAATCCTCTGCTACTGAGGCCCAAACAGCAGTCCAAGTAGAGGGGAAGGGGATCCAGTCAATGGCAGGGAACAGAGACCGAGCCTGCCCCCACTCCACTTGTTAGGCAACTCATATGAAGACCAAGCTGCACATGTGCTATAACTGTGTAGGGGTTCTAGGTCCAGCTCCTGCGTGCTCCCTGGTTGGTGGTCCAGGCTCTGGGAGCTCCCATGGACCCGCTCTGTGCCTTTGACCTGTCCAACTTGCTCACTTCTATCCCCCATTTTCCACAAGACTCCACCTGATGTTTGAATGTGTTGCTAGGTCCCTGTCTGCAAGCATAGCAAAGTATCATTAATAGTGTCAGGGGTTGGATCTCTTGCATGGGATGGGTCTCAAGTTGGGGCTGTTGTTGGATGGCTGTTCTCTCAGTCTCTGCTCCATCTTTATCCCTGCACATCTTGTAGGCAAGACTGATTCTTCTGATGTCTTCTGGATCTTCTCCCCAAGGACTTCCCTCCCCCTACCCCCTCCTCCCCTTTCCTAGGCAATAGGAAGTCAGTCCTGTTCTCTCCCCTGCTCAATTACTGCATGATCAGCTCTTTATTGACCAATCAGGGAATAATTTGGAAGCCATATTTACACAACATTAAGACAGGAGATTCTGGGCTGGAGAGATGGCTCAGAGGTTAAGAGCACTGACTAATCTGAAGGTCCTGAGTTCAAATCCCAGCAACCACACGGTGGCTCACAACCATCTGTAATGAGATCTGATGCCCTCTTCTGGTGTGTCTGAAGACAGCTACAGTGTACTTACATATAGTAAATAAATCTTTAAAAGAAAAAGTTTAACACAAGTTTGTAAAAAATAAAAAAAAAAGACAGGAAATTCTCAGAATAAGAATTGCAGATATGGGGACAAAGAAGTCAGCGCTTGAATAATACAAGGATAATTTTTACACAGTGCACAGTAACATTATGCCTACAGTGTGTATATGCATATGCATGTACGTGTATGCACATGAACGTGTATGCACGTGTGTCAGGAATTATCCTCTATCGCTCTTCCGTATTATTCATTGAGGCAGGCTCTCTCAGTCAAACCTAGAGCTCTCTAATGGCTAGTCTTGCTAGCTTACTTGCTCTCGGTATCCAGTCTCTATCTCTGAAGCTAGACTAACCGGTGGGCCTCCACTCTCAGCCAACATTTAAGTGGATTTCTGGAGATCCTAGCACAGGTTCTCATGTTCGTGTGGCAAGTACTGTAACTGATGAAACATGTCCTAAGCTATCTAAAATGGTGTACAATTGTAGCAGTGCACCTGATTCTTCCCTTTAAATCCATACATTCCATTTATTTTCTGTGTGTTTGGTGGTGGGCTAAGCGTTTTACGGGAGAGTTTTGTTCCTCTCTCCTAGGCTGCTGGGTATATCTGGGATGTTGTCAGGTGAGTTGAATTGTTGAATGCCCAGGGCTGAGCCCCAGGCATGGGAACTTGGACAGCATCAGTTTTATTAACAAATTACTGGATCAAGAAGCTGATCACTACCAAGAAAACAAATACCAACAAACCTCATCAACACCAACAGCAAAAGGATAGTTGAGTGCGCATGTGAGCTTTTCTTACCTGCTGCTTCTCTTTTCCACATAGGCTCATGCCTCCCATAAGAGTCATTTTGTCCTCTTGGTCCACCGACTCACCAGTTCTCTCTCCAAGTACCATCACAGGTACACCCTGTGTGTGCTTCAGGAATTTTCTGGGTGTTTCTCAGTCAGGGGTGGCAGTCACAGATTAGCCATCACACGGAGTATGAACCTGTCCTGATAAACATTCACTCAGACTGTAGCACTGAGGACTAGAACCTCATTGTATTTTGGTAGGTTTCTGAAAGGTGGGTGGAGCTTGGCTGCTCTGAAGCATTTAAAGGACGGGGGAAGGTCTCCTGATGACAAGCACTTTGGTATGCTAGTTGCAGGGTCCACATTGCAGATGCTACAAGCCTGTACAGTAAATATGTGTCTGTAGGTGGATATTGTCAGCCGAAGTGGGGAGAAGATTCCAGTCTCTGTGTGGATAAAGAGGTTGCAGCAGGATCGTGGCTTGTGCTGTGTAGTGGTTCTGGAGCCTGTGGAGAGGGTCTCGGCCTGGGTCGCCTTCCAGAGTGATGTGAGTGTATTTTCAAATCTTGGCTATCTTTTGCTAACACAGTGTTCTTTTCTTTTGTATGAAAGGAAGTGCCAGAGCTAACTGGAGGTTGTCTTAGCTATGGCCCTTACTAACTGCATTCTTTGAGTAAGGACTCCTATCACTGATGCCTCAAGTTACCTTATCTGTAAAATCGGAATATAATACTCAGGATTGTTCTTATGTCTAAAGATGTCACACTTTTAGAATAGTACGTGAACATGAACTGGGATGTTGTTACTGGAAAGTTTGGTGTGGCCAGAGCTTTTGGAGAGTACTTGAGAAAATGGTATTTTTGTGAAAGCCCATGGCATGCCTCTTGCACTTTGGATGTAGAAGTTGTGCCATCATTCTTTCATTTAGTTTATAAACACCTAGAGCATAACCTTCAATGAAGTTTAAAGAAGTGTGAGAAGCTTCTGTCAAGAGCATTGCTTTCTTTTCCCCCCAGGGAACTATCACATCATGCGACAGTCTCTTTGCTCATCTTCATGGGTTCACATCTCCAAAGGATGTAGTTGGGCAGTGTGTCATAGACTTGATTCCATCCATACAGCTCCCTCCTCCTGGCCAACATGTCCCAAAGGTAGGTACCTGACCATCCTCACTGTGTGCTGGATGTTGCGTTTTTTACACTAGACCCTGTAACTTGACCTCAGGGTCATTCTTGGATGGGGCAAGCTCTAGCTTTAGTTTTCTGAACTTTGAGGCTCAACCAAGCCCAGAGCCTAAGTGGTCTGGCTGACTAGCCTTCTCTCCTGAGCCCTCTTCTCTTTTCCATGGTCCAGGAGGATGGGCTGATCTGGGGTAGTACCCTGCTTAGAGTTCTCCAAACAGAACAGATAGGATTTTATGTAGACACACATAATTAGTTGGGGGAACTGAGGCCACCTGCAACCTGGAAACCCCGGAGTATGACCTGGGTGTGGCTCACCCAAGGTTGAAGGTCTGAGAACCCTGAGGGCCTCTGGGAGAGGTCCTAGAGCTCAAAGGCCACAAAGAGACCCTGGAGTTCTGACATGGGGCATTCCAGTTGCAAAAGAGAGATTCCTGTTGGTCCTTCCCCCATTTCCTCTTGAGACCTTGAGCTGACTGGGTGATGCTGCCCATATTGAGCATGGCTCTCCCTTATTCAGACCACTCAGAATCACACATATATC
This sequence comes from Montemys delectorum, assembly GCA_019843815.1. NCBI lineage: Eukaryota > Metazoa > Chordata > Mammalia > Rodentia > Muridae > Montemys > Montemys delectorum. The sequence continues at coordinate 21,548 of JADRCD010061358.1, read as the reverse complement.
TGGAGGCATCCTGAAAGACCTTCTTAGAAATTATGCTTGAATGGCATTAGGTACTTGTTAGCCATCACCTCCTGGGGCTAGACAGCCACATCTCACAGAGGTGGCAGGGAAATTGGGTCATGGTGGATGCTTGGTTCATACTGAATTATTAGGGTCCCCATTTTTCAGCTAGTATGTGATCTCTGCACTGGGAAACTTAGGGCTGGCCCTTACCTGCTGTCATCTCTGTGCCTTTAGGGGTGGACTGACTAGACAGCTGTTTTGACCAAAGCTAGATTTTTTTGTTTTGTTTTGTTTTTTTGTGTTTTAAAGGAGAGGCCATTCAGCGTATCTCCCAGGTGTGGTTCTTTAAACTCACTCCACTTGGTTGGCTTTTGTGTGTCACATTTTCTGGTTCATGAGATGCAGCCCTGCCCCAATTTTGTCCTTTGCATCTTCTCTTTTACTCTGAGGAGGGAGCTAACAGACTGGCAGGGCATGGTTAGTGGCAGTGCTGTATGTAGAGTCCTGTCATAACAGCTGCTGCTGGCCAGGTCTCAGGCAGACTCCTTTTTTTTTTCTTTTTAATGTTTATATTATACACATTGGTCTTTTGCCTGTGTGTGTGTCTATGAGAATGTCAGAACTTGGGAGTTATAGACAGTTATGAGTTGCCATGTGGGTGCTGGGAGTTGAACCTGAGTCCTCTGGAAGAGCAGTCAGTGCTCTTAACTGCTGAGCTATCTTTCAGCCCCTTAGGCAAATTTTAACTTCCTGAGGCAGGTGTCCTGGGAATGGCAGAAGATGCATGTAAGTATGTTCTCTGCTCCTGTTCCAGTTACCATTTCCCCTGTCTACACAGTTTCTCCGTGTCCCTCTTCCATTCCTGGCTCATGGGTCTTGGGGGCAGGTGGGATTGGCAGAAGTAGATCTTGGGCAGCTTTGCCTCTGATGTAAGTGAAGTGAGTGTTGAATTCTCTTTGCTCAGTGCCCATGAACTGGGTGCCTCACTGTGTTCAGGACAGGGAAGATGAGCTACCAGGTCTCCAACATAGTCAGTCCTTAACTTCTCATGTCTTCCAGAGTGGTCCCTGAAATGGTGGAAGAGAAAGCCTGTGTCCAGGCTCTTTCTTACCTGAAACCCGATTCACCCTGGTTAGGAACACTGTACTAGACAAGTTTGTTTTTCATTTTATTTTACTTTATTTTATTTGAGATGTTTCTCCGAAGTTTTTGCTGTTCTAGAACTTTCTGTGTAGATCATACTGACATCAAACTCACAGATCCACCTGCCTCTGCTATCCAAATACTAGGATTACACTGTACACCACCATGCCTGGCTCTGATCAAACTCTTTATTGGAAAATCGCATGCCTTCAAAATAATAGAATCAGATAGTGTATAATGTAAGGACTTGGTTGTCTGTTGGGGGGAGGAGCTGAGAAAGTAGATGGGATGGTCCCTCAGAGTGACAGCAGGAAACCAACTCTAGGGTGGGAGGGCAGAACATGGATGTGGAGCCATGGGTACTGTCTTAGTGGTGTTTCCTATTGCTCTGAATAAAAGACTCTGGTGAAAGCAACTTAAAAAAGAAAGGGTTGCCATTCAGTGGTGCCACACGCCTTTAATTCCAGCACTTGGGAGGCAGAGGCAGGTGGATTTCTGAGTTGGAGACCAGCCTGGTCTACAGAATGAGTTCCAGGACAGCCAGGGCTATACAGAGAAACCCTGTCTCGAAAAAAAAAAAAAAAAGAGGGTTTAATTTGGCTTATAGCTGAAGGTACAACCTAAGGCGGCAGGAGTGTGATGTGGCTGCTCACGTCATTCTTGGGAAGCAGAGGGTGATGACTGCATGCTACGTGCTCAGCTCCCCTCCCAACTTGTACAGTCCGTGACTCCAGCCACAGTGGGTGGGTCTCCCACCTCAGTCAGTGCAGTCAAGATCACTGACTTGAGGCATGCCTAGAGGCCTGTCCTCAAGCTGGTTCTAGACTGTGTCACAATGACCCTAATCATCATGATCAGGCACTCTCATAGGTGGATTCTGCTTTCACTGAGACCAGGAGGTGTGGGAGAAGCACCACTTCTTTCCCTTCCTGATTGGAGCTGAGGAGAGGAGTGTGGCCTGTGGATGCCAGCAGGCTATGCTTGGCACAGATGCCTGCTAGGGATGAGGCTGGGTCCAGTCCCCTTATTGGCTTGCACGTTGGTCATTATTATGCATTTGTTCTGGACCCTAAGTCCTCCCGGCCTGCTGCTGCTATTGCCAGGGTTCCAGATTCTTGGGGGCAGGGTGGGGCTGGAGCAGCATGGATGGGGGATGTTTCTAGCACTGAAATGTGAGTGAGGCTGGGATCTAGAACATCAGGATTGTGCCTACACAGTACTGCTGTAACACTGAGTGGGGCTGTCCTGTCTTTCAGAGTCTCAAGATTCAAAGGTCTGTTGGGAGAGCCAGAGATGGCACCACCTTCCCTCTCAGTCTGAAGCTGAAATCCAAGACCAGTGGAAAGGCTGTAGCTGACAGTGAGGCGGCCTCTGAACCAGGTTACCAGGCTTCTGTGTGGGTGTTCTGCACCATCAGTGGCCTCATCACTCTGCTGCCTGATGGCACAATTTATGGAGTCAACCACAGCTTTGCACTAATGCTGTTTGGTTATGGAAAGACAGAGCTCCTGGGCAAGGTAGGCTTGCCTGGTTTCCCAGCTCCTCAGTACTCTGAGGAAACCGTCTGCATGTGCCAGAGGATCTGAGCCTGATGGGCTGTAAAGCTTACAACAAGCTATATCATCCTATTCATAACCATCTTATTTCCCTGGGCCGCACATCGGTGGCTACCTTGGGACTGACTGTGTCCTGGATCATTCCAGAAGAGCAAGATGGTCCTCTGTTTGGGATCTGTGTTTCCACTCAGCTGGCTCTGGTCTGGCCATTGAGCCAGGTTTTGGGCACACTGTAGATACTGTTTGTTCACACACACTGAGCATGGTTGGTGGTAGACAGCAGGGCTTCTCTTCTTGGGGTTGGAGGTTGGGTAGATGTTTTACTCACCAGGCTTCATGCCTTAATTTTCCCTTTATCCTCAGCCAGACCTGTAGGGAGCAGTCTCATCATGGCTCTGTACAAGCCTCCATAGACAATGTGGAACACATTCCAAGTCACATGCTTTAGCCGTGAGTCTGCCTGTTGGATCAAGCTTAGTAGAGAAAGGCCATTTTGCTTCATGTGGTAGCAGCTAGGGTGAGCCACTAGCTGAGTACTCTGTTTGCTCACAGTTTTGGCTTGGATGCTGTTTGGGCATTCATAGGAACATTCTGCTTTTTCAGGGTCACGTCAGCCTCAGAAGTCATGCCTAACAGCTCCCACAACCTCTTCTTGTCTACGGGATGGATCCTAGTGGTGTTCTGAGCCTTCTGGGAGGGTACATAGCTCCCATATGCTGAAGGGGGATTGTCGAGCAGCCTTGGGAAGCCACCTCTTGCCAGCTTTTGGCATGGGCATATCCCTCCCCAGCTTTTGACACCACTGAGTGCCCACCAGGCTCACCTGGGTCCTGGATGTAGGTGCCTGGGGCCCTTTACAGGCATCCTGTTCACTTGGGGCCTAGCTCCAAGGCAGGAGCCTCTATCTTTTCTTGTTGTTTCTGCTAGGTAATCCTGGACTGTGTGTGACTGTGTGTGTTAGAGTATTCTCCTATGAGGTTCTAAAAAGAGATTATTCTGCTTTTCAATAAGACCCAAAAGCGTAGCTAACAACTCAAGTTCACTTCAATTGAGTTATACTTGATTAAAAAGCAGCTAGCACCTGGCTTTCTGTAGGCGTATTATAGGCTTTGAGACCTCCCAGAGAACCTCATAGGTATAAATCCTTGGCCCTCATTGAGGTTAGAGTTACTTGGAGTCTTGTGGCACAGGCAGCTGTTCAGGCAGAGGGGCTGCAGACAGGCTAGGAAGCAGCGCCTGTGTGAAGAGCTCTTAGTGTGGTAATGTGGCCCTTGATGGGTGCCCATCAGTGTTCTTGGACCAAGAGCTGTAAGTTGTTAGCTTGGCAAATACAGGGTCTCTGCTCTAGGCAAATGTGAAGTCAAAGGCCAGGGATCTACTTGGAAGACATAGGTATTTGCATAACTTGCCTTACAGTGCATTATGTTTGTCTTTTTTATTAAAAAATAAAAACACTGTGAATTATGTATCAGGTGCCAGGGAGCCAAAAGCATGTGATCCAAGATCTTTCCCATTCTGAGGACTGAACTATTCACATTGCTGACATTTTCACTTTCCAAGGATGAGTTTAGTGGGTCAAGAGTGGATCTTCCTAGGTTCTGAAATGTCACTGTTTTGTTCTCTAGAACATCACTTTCCTGATTCCGGGTTTCTACCACTACATGGACCTTGCATATGATAGTTCTGTACAGCTGCCAGATCTGGTCAACTGCCTGAACATTGGCGGCAAGAGTGGGCCTGGGGAGATGAGCTCCAATGCCCAGCAGGACTGGGAACTGGCCAGTGGGGCCCAGGGTAAGGCACAGCTTCCTCCTCCACAGTGTTTATGTCCTTAGAGGTTGGTGGCACTATAGCAGAGCAGAGGCTCTGGTGACCTTTCCAGACTCTCAAGGGTGGGTGGAATAATGAGAGGCTCTGTTCTAGTTTGAGGGTGTTTTATACAATCCTCCTCTTCTTTCCCAGGAGATAGGACAGTTGCGGGTAGTGTTTCACAAATGTTTTAGCATCTAGAAGGGAATTAGGAAGTCCTCTAAGACTGAACCACTTGTACCTGTGTCTGAGACACAAATAGCTGGCAAAAGTCTTGTCCATTTAAAGAGAATTTATAACCGAGCCAGGTATACCATGGAGGGTTGTAGTTATTTGAGGCTAGCCTAGAATACATAGAGAGACCCTATCTGGAAAAGCTGCCTTCCACTGTCCCAAAAGTTATAACAATACATTTATGTAGTTTCATGTAGTATAAGATTGAATTGTTGTAGCATATCATATTTTTCTAAGTTATGTTACAACCTGTTGACTTATATATATTCCCGTAGTTTAAGGGTTTCTCTGGTTGCTTTGTGGAGTCAGTGTAAGCTTCTGTCCTCTTCTGGGAAGGGAGAGGAGTGATAAGACCAGAACAGCAGTGAGAGGTCAGTGCTGGCCAAAAGAGAAGCTACTGGGCTTCTGCTCGGAAGTGTAGGCTGTCTGAGTGTTTGAGGTTTTGAAACAGGTACAGGTGTGTTTTAACACAGTGGTTGGGAATAGACAACATTCTTGATTTTGCTGTTAGGTCCAAGAATTGATGTGGTGTTGGCACGGGGCCACATGCCATCACAAGATGAGACCCTGAAGCTGGTGGGAGGACAGGTCTCCGCTAGGACTCAGACACGGTTGGAAACTGGATGCCAGATACTTCCTTCTTCTGCATCTCAGCCCTCCCTGGGGTAAGTGCCTTGGTGGGAGGTTGCAGAGTTACTAAACACCCAGTTAGGTAATATTCAGCTCCTGGGTAATAACGTCAGTGATGGCTAATGTGTACTGGTCACCTGCTCTGTCTACACAGTAGTGTTTCCTGTTGCATGACTTGAGTCCTTGCAGCCCTAGGAGAGAGTACCCTTGATGCTCTTCTCATCTTATGGACGAGGAATAGGCCGCTGAGAACTCTAGAAGACTAAGAGATAGATCTCTCGAACTTTGAAAATCATTTGAAAGCATTCTTTATATATTCTTAAATAAAATAATTCATTTTGAGTTAAGGGAGTTATAGTGGAAAACTTTGGAAGGTAGGAATAAAAATTCATTTGTCTGTCACTATAGCTAATATTTCTCTAATGACAGGTTTATTTTGCTGCAGTGTTTCATATAGAATAGATAGTGTTCTATACATTACAAAAGTCCAAAAGTCAGGGCTTGTTAGGGAAGGGTGTATTCTGAGGAATTGAGGCTGAAGTGCAGTAAATTCTTACATTGTGGGCCAGGTGCTCAAAAAACAAAACAAAACAAAATAAAAACCAACCTCCAGGTCAAGAACTTGGTCAGTATTAGGGTCCTTGGCTCCTCAGAAGGCAGCTCTTGGTGTTCCTGGCATGAGGACCTGAGGTCCCTGGGGCAGCTCGGGATATAGGTCCCATGTTGCTTTGTATAAACTTCTGCTGGTAGGACAAGAGGAGCACCCCCCTCCCCTCTCCCACTCCCCAGCTCCAAAGAGTCACTTGAAAACCTCTCTGTACCTCTTCCACAGTGACCAGAATTCAGTGACAGGTAATGCTTGGCTGTTGTCATGCTTGATTCTAAGTCTCCAACACAGAATTCACCCCTGCTAGCTCCCCTTCTAACTTGATGCTAACACAATGTTAATGGCCAAACCATTGCTGAGCAAAATCATTGGTGGTCTTCCCTCAGCCCCTGCGATGCAGATTTTCAGAGGTCCCTAGTCTACCAGTTTTCCTAGCAAGTATTCTGGGAGCCTTTCTAAAGTCCCAGAGCCTGTTTGTCAGGGTTTGGGGTAGAAAGGCTTTAGGAGCAGGTGAGGCAATAGAGGATAGAAGTACTGAGAACCCATGGCATCCTGCAGCATTTGGAGATTTCAAGAGAGTAAATAAACACCTTGGCTAGGTCTTTGTGAGGCTCTTGTGGTGTGCACCCCCAAGCCTTCACCCTCAGGCCATCCCTGTAATTTCTTCTTGGAGAGAGCTAGACTCACTCTGTGAGAGGGAGGGGAGCAGTGGGTAGACACAGGGCTTTTTTGCCCGTTCTCTGCAGATCTTTATCTCATTCCCGTTTTCCCAGGAAGCCTTTGTTTTTAGAACTCCACCAACAACATCCTCTCATAGACCTTTTCTATTATCTTGATTAATTTCTGCTTTACAATTTTTGGGGACACCATTTGAAGACCACATAGTGTATCTGATCACCAGGTGCTTGACCTTAGTTATGATTGATATGAGCAGATAGTAATAGTAAGCTTGTGGATACCTTGAATGATAAGCTAGTGGAGGCAGGTCATCCTGCCTGGACTGCAGCAGCCTCCTCACACTAGATGTGGTCCCCCTTGCCCTGCTCCTCCCATTGTTCCTGCTCCTTGCCCGAGGCTCCTTGCTCTTCCTCTGAGCTACCTCCCTAGTTTGTGCATCTAGTTGGATGGTGTTGAGGATGAGTCATAGCCGCTGTCCATGAGTTTGTTAAATACTCTGAAGTCCGTTTCAGTAGCTTTTTTTGATTTCCTCTTTGGTAAATGTAGATTTAAATGGATTAGTATCTAAGAGTAGATATAAAGTTGAAACTGTCTGCCCTAAGTGTACCATACTCAGTTCATTGTACTTGTCTCTCATAGAGGGAAAGTCAGTGTGACCTCTCACTGTCACTAGTGACTGTCATCTAAATTCTTGTTTCCAGGGTGGACAGCAACTCAGTAGATGATGAGCAGCCGTTGCTCACAGAGCAACAAAGCATTCCAAAGAGAAACCTGCTAGCCCATGGTGGACAGTTACTATCTCAGAACCAACCAGACACCCCAGAAATGTCCCTACCAGTCCTTAAAGAACATTTATTGTCTGAAATTCAGAAAAATATCTCAGAGGAAAGCCCACTAACCCACCAGAAATGGTTACTATCCAAGGCCCAGCACAACACCACAGAAGGAAGCCTGCCAGTCCACACTGGGCAGTTAGTGTGTGCAGGACAGCACATCCGTGTCTTGGGAAAGGAGAACAAGGCCCAGCATGGTACCGCAGAAGGAAGCCTGCCAGTCCATGCTGGGCAGTTAGTGTGTGCAGGACAGCACATCCATGTCTTGGGAAAGGAGAACCCTTCAACAGCAGAGAGCTACAGGGAAGGTCTGTTTGAAGAAAGCAAGTCCAAACCAGTGGATGCAAAACTGTTTGCTTCATGTGAAGATTCTGAGCCTCTCGTCCCAGTTAAGGACAGGAGCAGCAGGGTGGACATGTGTAATCTGCAACGGGAAGCTCAGTGGGAGCTGATGGGTGTCAGCAGTCCCAGCAGCCCTGACCCCTGGGCTGATGCCACCATGCCTGAGCCCCACACCACAGGGCAGGGAGCAGGAGGGAGCCTGACATACTGCCCACACCATAGAAGCGAGTGGGTCTCGCAGCAGCGAGGCCAGGACACGGCTCCCAGCCCCTCTGGAATGGCGTGTGTCTTGCTTGGGACACACACTCTGGATGAACCATGGCCAGGAGTGAGAAATGATCGAGAAGAGCTGCAGACTTGCTTGCTTAAGGAACGGTTGTCCAAGTCAAGCTGTGGGGGAACTCTGGGCATGTCCTGTGTGGAACTTGTCCCAGCAGAACATCCTCCTTTCACTGCCCCTGTGTCCTTCTGTGAGCTGGGAAGCCGAGACCTACATGCTAGCCGCTCAGGCAGCTCCTCAGCCTGTTATGCTTTGGCTACCGACCTCCCTGGTGTCCTGGAGGCAGTGGAAGCCCAGGAGGCTGATGTGAATTCTTATTCCTGGAACCTCAAGGAGCTCTGTCTCAATAACCAGACAGACAGAACTCCATCACATTGTTCCTGTACCACGTCTGAACTCAGCGAGACGCCATCTCTTTCAGTGGTGGAGTCAGATTTAGATGTGGGTGTTCTGCACAGGCAGACTTCAGGTATTTTAGTTGACCGAGAGATGTTGCTCCTTACTGGGACCTATTTTGACCTTGGTGAAGGCCAACGGTTCCAGGAGATGGGAGCAGGACATGATCGAGCAGAACTGTCTAACATTTCTTTGGTATCCTCTGAACACTATGAAACTAGTGATATAGAAAGCCCAGGTCGAGACCCTCCCATACCTGATCCTGGTCCCAACGATATGTGCCTATCATCAGAGAAGCCCAGGCTGAGTGCCCAGGTCACTTCCACTCCTGTGGCACCTGGGGCCACCAGCCTGCAGCAGGAGATCCAAGAGGGCATCTACTCTGGAAGCTGCTACCACCGGGACGGCTTACGACTGAGTACGTTCTGGGGAAGAGGTTTTTTATCCTAGCAGTGTTTAGTGAGGTTACTGGAGGGACCTACAGAGCTCTATACTTCCTTACCTTCCTGCCCTTCAGGTATACAGTTTGAAGTAAAGCGTGTGGAGCTCCAGGGCTCTGCAACCCTGTTCTGCTGCTGGCTGGTGAAGGACCTCTTACATAGCCACCGGGACTCAGCCACCCGAACCCGCCTGTTCCTTGCCAGCCTGCCCAGCTCTACCCACTCCATGCCTGAGCTGTCTGGATCCAGCTTTGGAGAGGTTGGTACCTGGTCAGCTCAGTCCTCTCTGCACTTCCTACTGTGCTGCGTGTTTTCCAGGCATCACTGCTCTTTTGACTGGAATGCGTGGAGGGTATGCCTGTGGCTTTTTTAACATTGTCTTAGTACCCTGTGTAAGTAGAAAGCAAATGTAGGACTTGAATGAATGTATACCTTGTACAGTGGGATGTAGATGCATTTAGACAGAAGCCAATTTGGAGTTTGAGACCAGCCCACTGTGAGCACAGGGGATAGGAACAGCAGGGATGCAGGTGCTGTACTAATGGCGATGAAATGACTTGTGATCTCCCAGACCTTTCTTTGTGTCCTCAGGTGCTCAGAGCCAAGCCGTTGTTTGAGGAATCCCCAATACCTGTAGAGCTAGAGGGTCTGGCGGCCTGCGAGGGCGAGTATTCCCATAAGTATAACACCATCAGCCCACTTGGCAGTGGGGCCTTTGGCTTTGTGTGGACTGCAGTGGAGAAGGAATGCAACAAAGAGGTGCTGGGGCTCACGTGGGGAGACTTATCATGGAGGAGGAGGGACCAGGACATGGGTACTTTCTAGATGTAGATACACTTTCTGCACTATACACGCTAACCCCAGACAATAGCCCTATTGAGTTTTGTATTTAGACTTTGCTGTTTTGCAGGCTCTTTGGCCCTGGCCAGGCTTATTACTATGTTGCTACTCCCCTCTCTGAGCAAGAGGTTTATACTGTTCTTCTGCTATCCACATGGCATCATGCTTCATGGGCATGCAAACTCACTTTTAAAACCAAGCTTAGGGCCTCCTCTGCTTAACTGGAAAAATATGTCCCCACCAAACACAGATGCAAGCTAGCTGACAAACACTCTCAGGGTTACTCAAGATTTTTTGAGATAGCTCTCATATGCCTGTTGGGTGCCAGGCCTTTTTTAGGTGTACTGAATTTCTCCCAACTGGCCTCCTTCCCCAGTCATTAGGGTCATTCCTATGCATTCCTCTATCTGAGCCTTAGCTCTCACTTTTCTTGGCTCCCATATCCCACTGGCATGTTGTGACTTTAGTACCAACCATCCTATTCAGAGGCAGTAGCCACTTCCTGCTTTTGTGAACAGTGTTAGGCTCCCCAAGCATGCAACTCCCAGTCAGATCCTGGAGGCCCTGAGTATTGCCTTAGAGTGTTTCCTTACTGTGGGGCTGGGATGCTCCGAAGGTCTGTGTCTGTGTCTGTGTTGCTGGGTCGCACTCTTTGTGGTTCTAATGATTTTTCAGAGGATATTTTAGGATTTTCCCCATAGTATGACAGTTATGTCTTTCCTCTCTCCTTGGTCCACTTCTCATCCTCCTTCCTTCCTGTCATATGTGTGCTGGAGGTCAAAGAACATTTAGAGGCATTGGTTCTCTTCCACCATACAGGTTCTGGGGATTGCATTCAATTGGTTTGTTGGTGGGCACTTTTACCTACTGAGCCATTTCACTGAATTTTTCTTTTTTTCCAGAATGAGTTTGAGTGACCACTCAACTCAATGAATCAACCATTGAATGATGTCTTTTCAGCACTTATTTACATAACTATATTCCTGTTTCCTTTTTTAATATAATGATACACTAATAGATTCTCTCATGGAGTCCATCCTTGGTTAAGTATAAGATTTTTCAGTGCATTGCTAGCTTTAATTAGTTGTTGCATGTTGTATTTATTTATTTTTATTTAAAAATTCTTGATTATAGGTCAGATGTGGTAGCATATGCCTTTAATCACAGCACTCAGGAGGCAAAGGCAGGTGGATCTCTGTGAGTTCAAGGCTACCCTGGTCTACATAGTGATTTCCAGGACAGCCAGGGCTACTTAGAGAGATGTGTTTCAAAAATTTTTATTATCGTATGTATGTGCATGTATGATGTGTGTGTGTGTGTGTGTGTGTATGTATGTATAAGTATTTGCTCCATATTATTTGAGGAGGCCAGAGGAAAACTGGGAAGGGCTGGTTTTCTACTTTGACTGTCTGAGTTCTAGGGATTGAGCTCAGGTTGTCAGGTTTGGCAGCAAGCATCTTTACTTGTTCAGCTCTCTTACCAGCCCTAAACTTGGTGATTCTCTAGTCACTGGAATCCTGAAGAGATGCTGAATTCATTGCATAGAATTTCGGGGGTGGGGGGTGGTGGTGGTATTAGACTTGTTTTTTACTATATTTTTGCACGTGTATATGTATTTCAAAAATTACCAGGATATATGTAGGAGTGAGTTTGTATTCTTTATTCTTGCCTGATGCTTGGGAAGACTTGGGTCTGGATGCTTGAAGCTTTATTTTAAAAGATTTTATTCTTTTTTTTTTTTTCTTTTTCTTTTTTCTTAAAAAAAAATCAATCTTCTCCCTATGTCTCTGAACTCACTTGAGGCACGTGTTGTAGATCCTGGAGAATGCCTTCCTCTTTTTGTCTTCTTACTCTGTAGGTTACTGGGCAGCAGGCATCTACTAACGCTGTCTTAACCGGCACAGAGGCTGACTGTTGACCTCCCTTCCTGGGCATTGGGCTCCTCTTCAGTTTCTCAGAACCTCACAGGTTTGCTTCTGCCTCTTCTTTCTGAGTTCCCTCACATCTCTCTCCCGGGCAAGTCATGCAAGCCTTCCTTCCCTGATCAGAGTATATCTGCTTTACCCAGGCCTTATCTCTTCTCTCCAGATGAGTGTGAGAGACTTAGTTGCATAGCACAGAACCTTCCGGCTGCTATTACTGCTCCATGCCCAACCCCAACCCTGGCCCTTGCTTGGCTTCCTAGAGATCGGCACTGCTGGGCCCTTTTCCCAGCGTCCCTCCCTTGTACCTGTCTACTTAGCGTCTCATCATTTCTTTTTCCTGGGCACTCAGCATTGTCCATGATGCACTTCACTCTATTTCCTCAGAGGATCGCCTGCTTAGAGCATGACAGTGTCTCTCAACTGATACATAAATAGCCCTTCTTGGAATTTAGACCCAAGGTTGCTTTACCTGTATTCCTAGCACTCCGTGTAGTAGCCAGTCTGTTAAGTGGCAAGCCTGTCTTGTAGTGGCTGACATGCAGTCTTTCTTTACAATGGAACTTTGTCCCATTTTTGCCAGGTGATGTTTCCCATGTTTACTCACATTTCTCATGATGACAGTTTTCTTTATTTCTCTACTTTCTACCCTTATTTCATTCTCTTAGGGGTTATATAGAGTATCAGGTTTCTGAGACTTCTTTTTTCCAGCATTGGCCATGGCTCCTCAGTACCTCCAGGGACCCCCCATCCATCCCATCTTGCCCATAATAGTCAAGTAGAAATTGCCAGCATTTTTATTCAGCTGCTTCCTCCCCCTCTTCTCCTGTTGCAGGGACTTGCTACATTTCTTTTTACATGGCTATGGGTCTTTGGGGAGGTAGAAAGCCAGTGGTGGGCACTGGGTTTAACAGATGGTAGAGGACTCTGCTCTTCTCTCATATAGGTGGTGGTGAAGTTTATTAAGAAGGAGAAGGTTTTAGAAGATTGTTGGATTGAGGATCCCAAACTTGGAAGAGTTACTTTAGAGATTGCAATTCTGTCCAAGGTGGAGCATGCCAACATAATCAAGGTAGATGCTGATTCTCTGTGTGCTGTCACCGTCATGGAACTTCTTTAACACTGATCTGTTGACTGGAGTTGTTTTTAGACAAAGCTGGACCTGGCCTTGTTTCTTTCAGGTTCTGGATATATTCGAAAACCAAGGGTTCTTCCAGCTGGTGATGGAGAAGCACGGCTCTGGCTTGGACCTCTTTGCTTTCATTGACCGCCATCCCTGCTTGGATGAACCCCTGGCGAGTTACATCTTCCGACAAGTAAGAGTGGGCCGGCGCTCTGCGGGCTGGATGTGGGCTGGGATGTTTGGGCTCCTTGGCTGCAAAGATTAGTGACATGTAGATGGTTTCCTCTGTGAGCCATCAGCTTCAGCTGTGGGCTTGATGGGGTAAGAGAAAAAGAGGTTGGAAGGAAGTCTATTTTAGCAATTAAAGTTTATTCATATATATATATCAGTCACAAACATTAAACAACAAAGTCATTATTTGCTGTGAGTTCTGTGTCTTTGATTTTGTGTCCTCACCAGCCATGTGACCTGTGCACAACCTTAACCTTTTAATGTGTGCAGTTAAAAACACTATTGCGACTACATGAAAAGGCTGTTGGGGTTAAATCAGAGATCACCTAAAGAGGTGTAAAGATTTCAATTTGAGCTATCCTACGTCAAAAAGTTTGTCTTGATCTGCTTTTGTATTTAAATGTATATGGATCTCTGCTCGAGTTTTAGAACCAGCAAATCTGGAAGGCATCTGAGAACCAGGAGGGGAAGGAGGGTGGAGACAGCGATTCTTGTTTAAATAGAGAAAAGGCCTCAGAAATGTGGGGAGCAGGCATACTTGTCCCTTGGTTATCTCTTGAAAGTGATGTGCTTCCTTGTGAAAGCTTAACATTTCTTCAAAGTTGTAAACTCCTGAAAATTTCTCAGGCTTCTCTGTGTGTGTTTCAGCCATTATGAAATGCCCAAAGAATGCCCCACTACCCAGCTGACACTTCCTGTCAGAAGATTATGTATTTTTTTCCCTTCCTTGCTCTCATCTGTCTACCGTCCGTCCGTCTGTCTGTCCATCCATCCATCCGTCCATTATCTCTCTCATTCTGTCTATATTTCCTTCCTTCTTGATGGTCAGATATGGGGCTGCAGCCTGTGGACAGCAGTACTACCCCAGGCAGCAGCACGGTGGGCGGCTGCATAGGCACCAGGCACAGCTGGGGCTTGTAGAAAGGAACAATGAGTTCCGTACAGTTTAGTTGTAGAGAGACATTGCAGTCTTATGAAAAATATGGTTTCTGACTAAATGTGGCAGTACACATCTATTATTTCAGCACTGCAGAGGCTGAAGCAGGAGCATAGAGAATTCAAGGCCACTCTGGGCTACATAGCAAGATTCTGCCTTGAACCAGGTTCTCCTGATTGGGCTCCAACATGTATGTGTCTATATATGCATGGGCACATGTTCATATAGTTATGAATGTTAAGCATGTATATATCTGCATGTATATGTACACGCATGCCTGTGTGTTTCTAAAAATCTGTATATGTAAATATGCAGGCCAGGGTTTGTAATGTATACTTCTTTATTAATTGATTAGTTGACATGCCATTAACTATCTTTCTGATTTAAAGATTTTTATTTGGAACTATACCATTGTCTCTAAAGATCAAAATGATTGATTATGTCCATGAAATTACGAAGTTGGTTGCTCCAGTTGCTATCCAAGTTGTGGTATAATTAGTCTTATTGAAGGAGACACAGAGTGCCTGGGCAGTTAGGTGTTATGATGACTGTCTCTCAGAGGCAGAGTGCCCATATATAACCTAGTTCCTGCAGAGGCCACTTATTCCGCACAGTAGTCAGTGGTGAACAGACCATGCAGAGGAGCTGTTAGAGCCCTGCATCAGGATTATCTGCTCCTGCTTTAACCTTGAACTGTAGCCTGCGTCTGTGAGCTGAGGCATCCACACAGTGCCTGTGCATGCCTACTTGTCCGTCTTTCCTCCTGAGATGATTATGGGGCAAGTGTCCGCTGGGAGGCTTTCTTTAGTTAGTAGTAACACTGGAAACATTGCGAGCCATACGTTTGCTTTCTGGCAAACTCTGCTCTGTATGGGGCACAGAGATGCACTCCCAGAGCTGTTGTGCCTCCTGTCTCTGCAGAACCACATCTCCAGCACCCAGAACTAAGCACTGGAGAATGTTTATCTTTCCTCTGTTGATAGTTTTCTTTTTTTCTTGCTGGTATTTAGTAAACATGCATGTTTTACTTGAATTGCTCTTTGAAGTGTCCCCTTTTCCTCCGATCCCAGCTGGTGGCTGCTGTAGGATACCTGCGCTCCCAAGGCATCATCCATCGAGACATCAAGGATGAGAACATTGTGATTGCCGAGGACTTCACAATTAAGCTGATAGATTTTGGCTCAGCTGCCTACTTAGAGAGGGGCAAACTATTTTATACCTTTTGTGGAACAATCGAATACTGTGCACCTGAAGTTCTCATTGGAAATCCGTATGTATCACACGCTCTTGAAGTTAGTTTGCCCTCCTCTTGACTTTTACGTAAAGCCCATGCATGACTGCTCTGAGTTTAGGAAGGAATGGTTTCAGTGTGTGCCTCTTTATTGCATAATGAGAATAATATTCTGCAAACCAGTGTGCAATAGATAGGTAGCTAGACATGGACATGGGGATCCATTCTACTATTTAAACTTTCTGTTGTTTGTGGTTCGATGTTACAGAAAGTTAGAAAAATAGAAGACAAAGAAACAAGAGTGGGGGCATGAGGAATGGTGGGAAGGCCCTGTCGGGGCTCAGGTTCTTAGATGCTTTAACCTCAGGGGAAGCAGGCTCTGGGGTAAAAGTGTCTGCTGCTCTGTAATTGAGGAGCTTGTGGGCCATAGAACATGTGTGCAGGGGCTGCATAGAAATTGCTGACTGGTTTATACTGTACATGCAGGGATTGTGATCTTCTTCACATACAAACCGAGGTGTGAGTGTATAAAATGATTTCTTAAATCACATTCACACAGTGGTATCTCCCGCCTCTACCTGCACAGCATTTGATGAATGTATATTATTTTCTCAGGAAGACTAAGTGGTCAGAACAACAGAATGTTTAGATCTACATGGTCTTACAGAATAGTGTGTAGAGTCACCAGATAGGTATGGTCAAAGCTGGATTTCATGTTGTGCCTGATCAGGTCCAGCTTGTCTGCGCAACCACTACCATACCTGTGTGAGAAACCTTCAGCAGTGGGCAGGGGTAACCAGGGCTGCAGGCCTGTGTCTTCTCATGGCACTTCTTAAGTCACAGAAAGTGACTGTTCCAGTAGCTTTCACTGACTTCTGGAGCTTGCTCACCCTAACCTTTGCAGCCACGTTCATGCCAGGCTGGCACTTGTGTGCAGCACATCTAGGCTAGGTAGCACATGTGTGCTACCACAGAGAGTGAAGCTGGTGGGGAGGGTTTCTCTGTGTGTATTCAGAGCTGCCATAGCAAGAAATGATGGAGTTGGTGGAGTTTCTCTTTAGATCTGATTTCATTACCACTGTTCCCTAGTGAGTGTCCTGTTCTGGTATCGTTCTGTAGTGGTTGAAATGTAGTCAGTATTGAAGAAGAACCTGCATCTAAACTGGCTCATTATATATGCTTTGTGCGGCTGGTCTGCTGTTCCACACTCAGGCTATGGAACTCTCATCTCAGTGTTCAGTGGTCTATGTACTGTGCCTTCTGCCTGTCTCGTCTACACTGTGCTTTCTGCTCCCTGTCTATCCTTTTCAGTTGTACGTGTGCTGGTTCTGCTTGTGGGCCTCTTGGGTGGGACCTTGTCTCATTCTACGTCCTTCCACATTGCACAAACACACCTGCAACTCATCAGGCAAAAGTCTTTCTGAAGAACATTTTTCCTTCTTCATATACTGTACTTCACATATTACACTTACACACACACACACACACACACACACACACACACGCACATATATATCTTTCTGCTCCAGGGGTCAGCAAACGCAGGCCGGCTAAAGCCAACCTGCCAGGAAGCTGGTAACGTAGGTGAAGTTCGGATAACACCACCTGACATCTTACCAGAGGCAGGCTCTTTCTATCAGGCCTAGTTTCTTACTATTCATTTCTCTGACCCATCAGCTGTCACTATATTTCATCTCTGCTTTGAGTATCTCTTCCTCTCACGTTGTTCTGGTGCTGCCTGTGGCTCCTGAGGCCCCTAGTTGTGGTTTGCCACCCACTCATCTGCTCTCCTCACCTCTGGGAATCCCTCTTCCTGGTCATACAGAGGGTCTCTTGCTTGGGACAACACTGAGTGGACTGTGAGAATGCGAGTCTCTGGCTGGGGTTGAAAGGCTCTGACACTCAGGGTTTGGGGCTGCCTCATTGAGCTTTGGAGTGAGTGCAGAGGGATTCTGAAATGTTCTCCTTTCCTCCTTGCAGCTACAGAGGGCCAGAGCTGGAGATGTGGTCTCTGGGGGTTACCCTGTACACACTGATCTTCGAGGAGAACCCCTTCTGTGAGGTGGAGGAGACCCTGGAGGCAGTCATTCATCCCCCATTCCTGGTTTCCCAAGGTGAGCATGAGTGCCATGGGCAAATGATAGCACTGCCGGGCAACTTGGCCCTTCCGTTTCTGTCTTCTCTGTCTGTACTGATGACTTCTTTGGCCTTTTTTATTCTTCTAACATTTTGATCTGAGCATAATAATTTTAATGTGACTCAAAATCATTTTGGCAATTTTTATACTGTCCTTGGATCTTCAAGGCCCTCTTGGTGATACTTAGTCATCAGTGACATTGTCTGTGGCAGCATCTATAAGGTCAGATGCTTAACATAGGTCAGAAGCCCTGTTTGTGGAGGAGGGTAGTGTCAGTGCACAAGGAGACTTGATCATCAGCAGCTCACATGCAAAATGTCAGCCATACCATAAGCCCTGAGAGCAGAAGTGAGAGCACCTTGAGGCCAAGTGGTACTGTGTCTGTAATGAACGACATGAGGCAAGAGACCAGAAAGGCTTCCCAAGCTTGGAGCAGGCACCTCAGGGGCCTGGAGCCTCTCGGAGCTCATGGAGCTGGCAAATGTGTCAGGTGTCAGCTGGGGCCCCTTCCACTCTGGCATCCTGTGGGACCCTCAGCATTCACTGGGAGAACCCACATGGTGGCAGATCTTCAGTCTGCCTTAGCTTCTGTGTAGGTTGGACACCGCTGTTTTAAGAATCCCAACAGGCTTGTCCACAGGCCAGTCTGGTGGGGGCATTTTTCTCAATTGAAGTTCCCTCTTCCCAAATAACTCTAGTTTGTGTCAAGTTGACCAAAAACCAGCCAGTACACCTTGTAAGCAGATAGTCTGAGCTTTGAGTGAGCTGGATCTCAACTTACGCACTTCCACTTTGGAGGCGATGGATTCATAGATGCATTTGCTGAGTATATCAGGCAGGCCTTGATGCCCTAGAACTCCTGGCGGCCTCCTTGCTGTGGGAGGCTCTGTGAGGCAGGAGAGCTTGAAATCTACAGGTCTGCAGTGTGTTCCATTTGACCTTGGCCTGGATCCTCCTGTGTTCTTTATGTCCCTAGAACTCATGAGTCTTCTGTCTGGGCTGCTGCAGCCTTGCCCTGAGCAGCGGACCACTTTGGAGAAGCTGATCGTGGACCCCTGGGTGACACAGCCTGTGAACCTTGCTAACTACACCTGGGAAGAGGTGTGTAGGACCAACCAGCCAGGTGAGAAGTCTCCTTTCCTCTTCCCCTCCTTAGTGTCTTTGTTTGGGGTGGGAAGGTAATCATGCATCCTGGGTGAGACTCCTCTGTCCTAATCCATGTGTCAGGAATTTGTGGCTGGCCTGAAAGATAGGGCTTGATCATGTAGAGACCCTTAGATGCCACTTGGGTTCAGAGTGTGGGTATGGACCATAGAGGGAGGACAAGTGCTTATAGTAGCCCTGCCAGGAGGAGTAGGAAGGCAACAGTTTGAAGAGTCAGTTAGTTGTCTAGTCCAAAGAGGGATAAGGGTTCAGATGCTGACCATGATGCTGTGGGGCTCCATGAGAGACATGTCTTTTCAGACAAGGCTTCCTACCCCCAAGTCAGAGCCCCTGGGGAAGGATGGAGATTAGCATCCCCCTTCACTAGCATCTTAGCAGACTCTGTACTTCAGAAGCCACTGCCCCTCATTCTGTTGTACTAAACAAAATTTCTTAGAATCGTATTGCTAGCATGCAATGTGTTATCTTTGTCCTTCAGAAAGTGGCCTGCTGTCAGCTGTAAGTCTGGAGCTGGGGAGTAGGAGTCCAAGTGAAGTGGCTCAGACAGAGGGCCTTTGTGGGCCTCCTGTTCCCAGGGAGACTCCTGGTGACCAGCACTGCTTGCATCTTGAGGACCCCTCTTTGCCAGTTGGCTGAGCAAGCTCTCCTGCTCTTCTCCACTTGGTTTGGGAAGGTATATGGATGTCAGGGCTTCCTACCTGGAGAAAGGAAGTTGTGAAGAAGGGTGAATTCCCCTTCTGTAGATTCCTGTGCAAATGCTACAAGAGCCTGCGATACTATTTTTCTTAGGTTTATGATATAGATTTGTAATTCGTGTTTTTTTATAATCTTGAAAATCATTCTAATGTTCAATTACATTGTACTATTAAAGAGCTTTAAGATGTAAGCCTCAGAAAGACATATGGAGTGTTTAAATTCTCTATTTTTGTTCTTTGTTCTTTGTAAGTTTTTGAGACAGGATCTCACCATGTAACTCTGGCTGGCCTGGAACTCAACTATGTAGACCAGGTAGATCTTAAACTGACAGATCTGCCTGCACTTGCCTCCCAAGCGTTAGGATTGAAGATGTGTGCCACCGTGCCCAGCTCTTTCTAGTTTTGTGTGTAGTTTCTTTCCCACTGACTTGGTACATGTGACATGTGAAAGATGTGTGGAGTCTATAGAGGTGGCCAGACAAAAATGGCCAAAATGTTTACTTATTTTCTTAAACATTTTCTAAATTAAAGCTACTTAACAGTTAACAGTTACACTGGCTAGGATGTATGGGACATGAGAAATACTTGGCTTGCTTTGCTTTTCCATTTGTTCCCTATTTACTACAGCTAAAAAGAAATCTCTTCTGGTTTGGCCTGCAGGTTCAGGCCTGTTAGCCATCTGTCAGTCCATAATGCCCTGCCAGTACTTTGAGACGTCCTGGGACTGGCTCAGTTCCCTGGTGACGGGCTCTAACTGCGGCTTTGTGTCTGGGGGAAGAGCTTCAACCCTACCAGTGTCTGTGTGTGAGGGTTTCTAGGCCCAGTCCCCAGAAGTTAGTGACATTTTAGCTTTTGATTTTAGATGACTTTGTTTCTAAGGATGAAACAAACATTTTCCTTCATAGTCTTTATTACACACAAAGCACAAGATATTGCAGAATTGCAGATACAAAATCCAGTTTTCCAAGAACCATTTCTATATTAGAAAAAAGTCATTAAAGCTTTTGGTTATAGTCCAATGCCTTATGGGTGTTCTTTGCAGAAGAACAAAAACAAAAATAAACAAAGCCTTGAGTCTTAAATTGTGAGGCAGCAGCTATAATTTTTCTCGTGGAATTTCATTCAAATCTGATTCAAGAATGAAAAGTTTCATGAGGACTGAAGATGCCGCCAGATTTTCACAGTACTCTGTTTTAGCTACCACTGTTTCAGAGCTGGCTGACTTCTTCTAGATTGTTCTCAAAAAGGTGGAGTGGCATAGAGTTTTCTTAGGCTTTAGACATAAAGGCTTAAATAATATTTATTTAGAAAGAAAATTAAGACAAAAGTAATTCTTTAGTTTTATACAGATTACAACTTTCCTGTCCTATATAGAATCTTTCTGTCAAAAGATATGTTTGAACACTTGGGCACTAGATCATTGACTAGCACAAAGCAGTTATGTGCTTATTGATGCAGTATCCAGATACTGTTTCTCAGGAGCAGCCAATAAACCAGGAAGAAATACGTACGGCTCAGAAGTGGTGGGATCTGGGCAGCTGTTAGAAGACAACTTCTTTCTTTTACTGCTCTACCCTTCTCAAAGTTTCCCAGGCTCTTTGCCTGAGCATGCCTAAGATGCAAATTTAGTGCATGGAGATTGATTTGGAACCTTCTGGTGCTTCATCTCCTGGGGAAGCCAGACCTCTAGGCTGAGAGGGCTCTGTTGGCATTTTCCCTGTAATTTTATTACTTGGGCTGTGTTCTTTTTTTTTAAAAAAAAAAAAAAAAAGGCAGGGGCTGGAGAGATGGCTCAGTGGTTAAGAGCACTGACTGCTCTTCCGAAGGTCCTGAGTTCAAATCCCAGCAACCACATGGTGGCTCACAACCATCCATAAGGAGATCTCACGCCCTCTTCTGATGTGTCTGAAGACAGCTACAGTGTACTTACATATAATAAATAAATAAATCTTTAAGAAAAAAAAAAGGCAGACACTTTCGTGTGTGTGTGTGTATGTGTGTGTGTATGTGTGTGTTTGTGTGTGTTTGTACACGTTTGTATGTGAGCTGTATGTATATGTGCATATTTGCAGTTAGTTTGTTGTCTGTGACTTGCTTTGGGATAGGGTGTCTCCCTATAACCAGACCCACATTCTTTTTGGTTAAACTGGATTACAGGCATTAATGGGACCACACCTGGATTTTGATATGGGTATTGGGGTCTGAACTGCAATCCTTATGTTGGTGCTATTCACTGCCATCTTGTCAGCCTCTAAAACATTTGACTTTTGGTGTGTATGGCTAGGTATTCATGCTGAACACAGATTCCCCCCCCCCC
>JADRCD010061354.1:0-13868 GCA_019843815.1 Montemys delectorum | reverse complement strand
TTTTTTTTTTTTTTGAAACTGTATGAAACTAAAATGCTTAATATCTGCTATGAGTTTAAAATTTCCCCTGACAATTTAGAAGTCATATTTGGTGCAATTATTTGCTTTACTTTGTCTTCCTGCGTGGGGTAGCAGTATTAGCCAGAAATGGTCACTACTTTGGAATTTGGGGGGATAAACACTATAAAGATTGACATCAAATGTGCTGACGTGGAAATAAAACGAGTGGGTGGCACCTGATGCTTTATGCTTTCTAGTTAGAAAGACGAGTACTTTTGCTCTGCAATTCTTTGTTTCCTCCCATCTGCTCTGATGTTTAATGGAGTTATAGCCACTCTTCTACTCTGTCCAGCACCCTTGTTGCTGTCCCCAGCACGTGGTCACAGAAGTGACTACCTTCGGTTTGAAAGGTGAGCTTAAGCGCCATTAGATCCTAGGTGTGAGAACAGTAAAAGGGCCTGGTGTTCTAGCGTCCTCCCTCAGGAGCTTGGTATTCGGCCTCTTTCCCATATTCTGACTGCTTGTTGGCAGAGCTTACACGTTGCCGTAGAGCGTTGTGAAAACCAGACACCCTGAGCACCATGTTGTTCAACACTAACCTGGAGATCGCTGGTCCTGAGAGACATTCTTGGCAGAGTGTACGGAATTTCCTGTAGGGTAAATAATACTATCAGATCTCTTGGGTGCAATAAGGTGTTCTAGAAGAAGTCAAGTGTTTGCTGTATTCTTAAAACTTTTCTTTTCTTTTCTTTTTTTTTTTTTTTTTTTTTTTTTGGCTCTTTCAAGACAGGGTTTCTCTGTATAGCCCTGGCTGTCCTAGAACTCACTCTGTAGACCAGGCTGGCCTCGAACTCAGAAATCTGCCTGCCTCTGCCTCCCAAGTGCTGGGATTAAAGGCATGCGCCACCACTGCCCGGCTTTTTTGTTTTTTCAAGGCAGGGTTTCTCTGTGTAGCTCTGGCTGTCCTGGACATCACTCTGTAGACCAGGCTCAAAAATCCACCTGTCTCTGCCTCCCAAGCACTTGGATTAAAGGCGTGCACCAACACTGCCTGGCTTTTAAAACTTTTCAATAGAGGGCTGGTGAGATAGCTCAGCGGGTAAGAGTATTGACTGCTCTTCCTAAGGTCCTGAGTTCGGATCCCAGCAACCACATGGTGGCTCATAACCACCCGTAATGAGATCGGACGCCCTCTTCTGGTGTGTCTGAAGACAGCTACAGTGAATGGGGCTGGAGCGAGCTGGGCCAGCAGAGGTCCTGAGTTCAACAGCAGCCATACACATGATGGCTCAGGGCCATCTGTACAGCTACAGTGTACTCATACACATAAAATAAATCTTTAAAACTTTTCAATAGAGGACTAGAGAGATGGCTCACTGACTGCTATTCCAGAGGTCCTGAATTCAAATCCCAGCAACCACATGATGGCTCACAACCATCTGTAATGAGATCTAATGCCGTCTTCTGGTGTGTCTGAAGACAGCTACAGTGTACTTATATATAATAAAATAAATCTTTTAAAAAAAACTTTTCAATAGATTTGAGATGTTTCAAACCATTTTTTTTTTTAGTGGAAAAGTAAAAGATATTTGGAACAACAATAAGATATGAGGATCAAAGGATGTCAAAGCCTTTTAATCTACAGTTGAGAAAGGCCTATGACTCAAATAACGTCCTGACTACCACGTGTCCTCTAAGTGCTCACAGTGGGATTTGAACCCAGTTAACTCCATTTCTTTTGGAAAGTTTAGTATCAAAAAACAAAATCCTTCAAAGTTGTTTCATCTAGTCTTAAATAAAGCAAAATAATAATAATAATAATAATAATAATAATAATAATAATAATAATAAAAGTTTAAGCAACTCAAAGTACACAAATGCTTTTTCCCTTCCTTTCCCATAGGTATGTAGGATTTTGTATGAAGTTTGTTAATATGCTGCTGTCTTATGGGGTCAAGCCAATTCTCGTATTTGACGGATGTACTCTACCTTCTAAGAAGGAAGTGGAGCGATCTCGAAGAGAGTGAGTGACTTTACTAACATCTAGCTAAGCTGTGCAAAGGCCAGATGCCGTGGGCCCTATGTTACCCAATTTCTAAAGCCTTAATTTTGCATATAGCGTGGTACATCAATAGATTCCCTTAAATGTTGTGTTTGTGTTGCACTGTTATCACATGTTAAAGCCATTATCTTTTGATGTGAAATATTGCTGTGGGAAAGTCTCCTATCGGTTGTGCTGTACCGTTTGCATACTTTATTAATCACATGCTCAGCTGGAGTGGTGATGCCGCCTGAGATTCCAGTGCTGGAGAGGTAGAAGCAGAAAGGGTAAGAGTTCTAGCTCATCTTCTACTTAATGAGAGTGAGGGTAGCCTGAGCTACATAAGACCCAGTCTCCAAAATAATAGCAGTAGCAGTAGTCGTTGTCCTCATCGTCATCGTCAGAACAACACCCACCTCATATACTCTTGTTTGGGCTAATATGCCTGCAGATCTGAGAAGTGGTTTCAGATGAATTCAGCTCTTTGACTCTAGCAAAGTTACTATAATTGCTGTCTTATTGTTTCTCACGTCTGCCCATAAGAGCCTCTTTATATGTAGTTGTGTTTTCCCTCTCAGGAGACGACAAAGCAACCTTCTTAAAGGGAAGCAGCTTCTTCGAGAGGGGAAAGTGTCAGAAGCCCGAGACTGCTTCACTCGCTCTGTCAACATCACGCACGCCATGGCCCACAAAGTAATAAAGGTGAGTTAGTAAGAAGCAACCAAGCCACAAGAGGAACTGGCTAAGCTCACCGGAGCTCAATGTGAGCTGTTTGCTCGTGAGACAACAAGGAAGCAGGGGAGGAAAGGAGGAACTCATTCTCAAGTAAAGGGCGGATGTCAGAAAGGGGGGAGGGCGTCAGTGCAGGAGAGGAGTCCAGGATGGTAAGTGATACTCTTTGGCTACCTTGTGTGCACGCACTGCATTGGGATATTGTGTGTGGATATGACAGATCCCCACGGGCCGGTTTCTTATGCCACTATGGTCACATGGGTGTTTAATCATCAACTTGGTAGTTCTTTTTTTTTTTTTTTTCCCTAAGTTGTGTGTGGGGTGGGGTAGACATGCATATATCACAGATCCAGGGAGGGCAGAGGTCAGAGTTGTCTGTGTGTCCTTCTCTCATCCTGTGTGAGGCAGGGCTCTGTTACTGATCAGTGCTTCTTCATGCTAGCCGGCCCTCAAGCTTCCGTTGTGTTGTAGAATTGCTGGAATTAGACATAGGCTCTGTTATACTAAGATCTTCAGATTTATGTGGCAAGTAAGCTATCACCTAAGCCTATAACTCTGCTAAAATAACACAGTACTTCTGAGATGAGAGTAAAATATAAGTAAAAGTAGAAATGCTTAAAAGGAAATGCTTTTTTTGGAAAGTTTTATTCACCTACGACTGGAGGCTGGTCCCGCCCTTCAGTGCCGTTCTGGTGTGTGCTGCTGACCACTGTGGTCTCTCACAGGCTGCCCGGGCCCTGGGAGTGGACTGCCTCGTGGCTCCATATGAAGCCGATGCTCAGCTGGCCTACCTTAACAAGGCTGGCATCGTGCAAGCTGTCATCACTGAGGACTCCGACCTCCTCGCATTTGGCTGTAAGAAGGTATTGCACTGCATGTGGTGCGGTGTGGGGGAGGGTTGTGCATGTTGAGGAGCTAAAAGCTTCCTCTCCGGGAGTACCTGTTTAATGTCAGATGTACATTTTAATTTTTTGTCTTTTGTTTTTAAAAGCGGTCATTTGGGGTTTTGCAAATCGACGCTTTGGGCTCTGCGCTCCTTCAGGTTGAAGGACTCTTGTTTGTCATTTGGGGTTTGGTTTGCTTTGTTTTTTTGGGTGTCGGTGATCAAACCCTGGGCTTTATGCTTGCCAGACAAGTGTCTACCACTAAACTACATCCACCCCAGCCTGTGGATTCGTTAATGTTTAGCTCATCTCTCGGTTGATTCTGGGGATGTGGTCCTGACTGCTAGACAAGTACTCCTTACCTCTGAGCTACAGCCCTCTTTACTCTGTACTGGGTCTCTCTAAGCTGCCTAACCTGGGCTCAGACTCACACTGTAGCCTGACAGGCCTTAAACTTGAGTTCTCCTTCCTCCTTAGCCCAGGCTACCAGGCTCCACCAATTTTACTTTTTAATGTTAATAGCACACGCCTTGCATTTTTTATTAGGTTTGGTAAACTAATTTTTCCGTGACTGGGGTATTACTCAGTTATTTAGAAATAATGTATAAATGAATTTAAAGGTAAACTTTATAGTGACCTATTAAGCAGGGATTAAGATGTAAAGTCATACCTTTTGATAACAGCTATAATATGTATATGCATCTTCAGAGGTTGCTTGTAAGATGGTCATCAGAATATTACACTGGATGACAGATAAATGGGGTGGGGGCCATTTCAGGTTCTTTTAGATTTCCATGTATCCTGCAGTAAGTGTATAGTGCCTCAATACCAATAATCAAAGGTTGACCACTTTAGAATGTAAAGGAAGGTGAGAGGAAATACCTGTACTTCGTCTTGCAGTGCAGAGCCAGATGACTCCTTGGAATGACTGTGGTGACTTAGAAAATGGTGATAAAGCTGCCTTTCTGGGCATTGACCATTCCTCCTCTGTATGAAGGTGATTTTAAAAATGGATCAGTTTGGAAATGGACTGGAAGTGGACCAGGCACGGCTAGGCATGTGCAAGCAGCTTGGGGATGTGTTCACGGAGGAGAAGTTCCGGTACATGTGTATCCTGTCAGGCTGTGACTACCTCGCCTCCCTGCGTGGCATCGGCTTAGCAAAGGCCTGCAAAGTGCTGAGACTGGCCAATAACCCTGATATCGTGAAGGTAGGAGACCTTCACTTTATGAAGCAGCAGTTGGCTGGCAGGAGTTCAAAACGGGCTTTAAATACTATGTCTGTAGCCTGTGGGTGCCACAGAAGGGAGAACGGTGCTAATAGAAGGGAGAACGTGACTAAAGATAAGAGCTTTGACTCCTGGGTCCTAGTATTTAGGAGTGGTTCTCAGGCTTTCTGGTCTAAAAGTTTTGTGTGGTAGGAATTTTTGTTATGTGGATCATAGCTATCAATATTCTGAATTAGAAACTTAAAGCAAAAATGTGACTATTCTTATAAGTTAAGCCGGAAAAGCTGTTTATATGTTAATAGAAATCACAAAGCCAGCACTCTGACTCTTTCCTGGATCATCTCAAACCCCACCCCAAACCCTGAAAAAGATGTTTTAAGAAAAGCTTTTGTGAATACTTGGCTGCCCTTGAACTTGCTATGTAGCTAAGAATGGCCTTGAACTCTTTTATTCTCAAATTTATTGTTTGTTTTTTTGTGTTTTGTTTTGTTTTGTTTTCTGGATTGAATGGGTTTTAAAAACCAGAAGCGTACACTTGACATAGCCAGATATTTGGCACTATTTGGAACAGTGCAAAACTGATTTTGAGACCATAGTTCTGAGTGATGGGGCATGGCTGTGTTTTCTTTCTGTTAAGTCTTTTTAGTGCAGGCAAAAGCAGTTGATTTTGCTTCTCGCTTTCCCATGTCAGGTGTGGGATCAATAAACTCCCTCCACTCCTGTGTTTAGCTTTTCATGAGCTGTTATTACATCTGTTGTTAGGTTATCAAGAAAATTGGGCATTATCTCAAGATGAACATAACGGTGCCAGAGGACTACATCAAAGGATTTATCCGCGCCAACAATACTTTCCTTTACCAGCTGGTGTTCGACCCCCTCCAAAGGAAGCTGGTCCCTCTGAATGCCTACAGAGATGATGTCGACCCCAAAACGCTGACTTACGCCGGGCAGTATCCTTCCTGAGCCATGTGGCTCAATTTCTCCCTTACTGTATTAAGGTTGCTGGTAGTGGTGAGACTTTAGTGAAAAAGAAAACCAGAAGAACTTGGAAGCTGGTTTTGTTTTTCATGGGGCCGATTGTACTATTCTACTTACCTTTGAAAAGCCGTGCTAGTAAAAAAGGTCTTGAGTGTAGACCCGAGGCTTGTCTGTGGTAACGAGTGGTGGCTCCAGTGGAATTGACAGCCCCCACTGCAGGTCAGGCACTCTGTGTAAGCACGTCAGAGGTGTCACCTGCGAGCTGCTGAGGCAGGCCTGATCCCTCAGGAGGTTTCTGGTACACCAGGGCACAGTGCCCTTCCAGGGCAGGGCACCGGTCTCCAGGGCTCAGGCAGCTGCAGAACCCTGAATCCTTAGGTATGGCTGGAACTTTCTCCATATCTTTCTAGAAATGGGAGGAGGGGGGTTGACTCAGGCTTCCCTTCAAGAAGGTGGGTAAGTCCTGCAGGGACACAGGCCTGCAACCCTTGCCTCTTGTTTCAGTGGTGCTGATGTGAGCAGTAAGTGCGATCTATGTACATGATTAACCTTGAAGATTCTCTGATAATAGAGAGCATTTCCATATCCTAGTGCAGTAAGATTTGGTTGCCTGTTAATAGGAACATTTTTCCTTAACCTTACCAACCTAGGTATGTTGATGATTCCATAGCTCTTCAAATAGCACTTGGAAATAGAGATATAAATACTTTTGAACAGATTGATGACTACAGTCCAGACGCTATGGTAACATTTAATAACTTATATAAAAAGCACATTTCAGTTTTGTCTCAAGAACTTTGAGACAGGTCTTTCTTTGCTCAGCAGCTGTGAAGTACTGCCGTACTCAGCACTATGCAGTGTGCACGAAAATGATTTCATCTGCTGTGCCTGCCAGGCGTCTATAATCCCGGGACAGGGAATCCTGAGACAGGAGAATTGCCACAAGTTCAAGGTTAGCCTGGGCTATACAGTGAGATCTTGTCTTTCTGGTTTTCTTTTAAGACAAATTCTCACTATAAGTCCTAGCTGTCAAGAAACTCATTATATAGACTAGGATGGACTTGAACTCATGGAGATCTGTTGGCCTCTGTCTCCTGGGTACTGGGATTAAAGATATGTGCCACCACATCTCACCAGTTACTTTTAAAAAAATGATTGACTTGATCCTAGAGAAATTAGCTCTTAAATATAGGTATATTAGTTAGTTTCTTAATACTGAGAGCTGACTACATGGCATTTCTAAGAGCAGCATGTGTTACATCAGTACCTTTTGTCGTCCTACATCATTCAGACTCTGTGGTACTTGGCATTGTTGAAAACCCAAAACATGACCCTTGAGTACAAGCTGTCTTAGACTAATTCGTGAAATACTCAGGGAGCTCCCTCTCCATGTGTGTCTGAACTCTGCACTGCTGACTTCATTGTGTACACTCCTGTTAGCGTCTGCCACCTGTTCAGGTCATGTTTATTTCTTCAACAAGCTCTTTTTGCTGCTGTAATTTCTCTTCTTCTTTGAGAATGCCATACACATATACAGTGTTAGGCCATTTATGCCCAGAACCTGCGTTAGTTTATCTTATTGTTGGGAATCAGTACTGAGCTGAAAGCCTGGGAAGTGCTGGCTGTGATGTGATTCACACATCTGAGCTACCGATTCAGTCATTTCAGCAGGAGTGATGCCGAAGGCGTCTGTCTCAAACCCACAAATCATTGCACTGACTCTGTAGGTTCTGAGCTGCTAAGATGGCCACGATTCAGAAACCCAAAGCTGTAGCCATGCCTCATCCTCTCTATAGGGAAGTTAGTCACACAGCGAACTATTTCATCTAAAGTGTGGGTTTCCTAGTCTTTTTTTTTCCTTGCTTACTTCTTTTTCTCGGTAAATGCATCTGTGGTTTAATTCTGAGAGCCATGCCGCTGAGGCTGTTTTTCTGTTCTCAAGCCTTAAGTTAACCTTCCTTGGCAATTCTCAGTCAGAGTGTGTTTTGAATGTTGTCTTTTTTTTTTTTCCTTTCAGCAAAAAGACCTTTTTTAGTACATTTGGGAATTGGTTATGTGACATTCATACTTCAAGATTTTCTGTTTCATTTTTGTTTTTTGAGACAGGGTCTCTGCATAGCTCTAGCTGTCTGGAACTCACTGTGCAGAACTCAGATCTGCCTCCCAAGTGCTGGGATTAAATGTGTGTACCACCACCCAGCCCAGTTTTCTGTCTCTTAACTCTGGTCTTGGCTGCCTTTATCTATTGTAATACCATTACCAACATTTTTAGCAGTTTTCTGTAACAATTGTAATCAAATCTATCAGTGGAACTGTTACCTTGTGGGTATTAACTAGCTTAAACCTTTTCTCTGAAGTTTTATGCAAGATTCAGTGTCTGCCAGAACAGCTTTCTATTTTTCATCATGGTACCAAGTGAGTCTGATACACACTAGAACTTTTTAACCTAGACTGTTCTCGTTTGAACTCAACAAATTTCTCTCCAGGCTTGGGAGCTCACAGTTGTAATCCCAGCACCTGGGAGACTAAGGCAGGAGGATCAATTCTATTAGCCTAGACTACAGGAGACCCTGTCGCAAATAATTAAAATTAAACAGATTTCAGGCTGGAGAGATGGCTCAGCAGTTAAGAGTACTGGCTGCTCTTCCAGAGGCCTGAGTTCAATTCCCAGCAACCACATGGTGGCTCACAACCATCTGTAGTGGGATCTGATGTCCTACCCTCTTCTGGTATCTGAACAGAGCGACGGTATATTCATATAAATAAAATAAATAAATCTTAAGGTAATAATAATAATTTATAGGAATAGATTTCTGAGTAAGGTGGGAGACTGCCCTGAACATAAGCCTTTGTATCGGGGTGCTGTTTGAAGGCTGCGGGTGATCACGTGCCACGGGGCCGCTGCTGAAGTGACGTTCAGACTTCACGGGATACTCTTTCTTCGCTGGCCTTGTTGAGTTGTTACTTAGGAATATTTGGGTTTTATGTCTTAGGAATGAACCAGTGGGTAGTTTGACTCCTGTTAGAAGACAGACCTAGGAACATAAGACAGGTTTAAGGGAGACGGTTGCGACTAGCAGAAGAAAGCAAAAAGTGTTATTAGATCACAGACCGTCAGATCCCTACCCTCGCTCTCCTGCCAGGCCCCCCACACCACGTGCTAGGCAAGTTCTGCACCACTGAGCCATTTTTAATTCAAAATAAAATAATCCTTGCTCAAGAAGTCATCCAGACTGGGCCTGAACTCACTGTCACCTAGGTAGCCTTTGAACTTTCAATTCTCCTGCCTCACCAGGCCAGCCTCAAAAGTTTTTCTCTTGTACAGTAATGGAAACTTACTATAAGCAGACACCGGATCGGGGGTGGGGGTGGGGTGGGGGAAGTGGCCATTTCTTCTGCTCTAGTAACCTTTTTCTTTGTTCTTGTCTAGCCAGCCCACTCAAGGAGCCACAGCTGGAATGACAAAGCATGC
Organism: Montemys delectorum; assembly: GCA_019843815.1. Lineage (NCBI taxonomy): Eukaryota > Metazoa > Chordata > Mammalia > Rodentia > Muridae > Montemys > Montemys delectorum. The sequence continues at coordinate 4,533 of JADRCD010061354.1, read as the reverse complement.
CAGAACTCACCCGTTGCCAATAGTATTTGGCACAAGAATTATTGTCCTAGACTTGAGGTGAATAGTGTTTCCCATGCTCCCCAGTTGAAGGAAAATCCAAGTACTCTGGGCCTTAAACAAGTGATTAACACTAAAGGGTTAAATCTTCCGAGGAGGTCTTGCATGTTGAAGAGACTAAGACATGGTATGTATGTATGTACATCGCGATTTCCAAGTGCTGGTGGGTTTTGGTCAGATCTAAGAGGTCCTTTCTAAGCCTGAGTCAGCGCACATTCCTTGACTTAGCCTGTTAGTTTTGCCCTCGTAGCTCTTCCATTTAGAGATGATGTAGATAGATGGTGGACTGTGAGACCCCAGGCTCCTCAATTTGTTTATGGCAGTGCAGGTGTCTGTGCTGTTGGCCCGGAGTTTCCCTTTTCACCAGTTGGAAATCCCTTACCATCGTGCACTCTGGCTGGGCCTTCACTCTGTGCTCTGCCTCCTTTTCCGTACTGTCGCTCGGCATGTCTTAAAGTCAAGTAGTGTAAATCCCTGGAGTTGGCTCAGCTCAGCTGTTTGAGGTTCTTTCTGGTTTTGTGTACCTTTTAGGATTCACGTGCCAAACTTGTCTTTTTTTTTTTTTAAAAAAAGACTACGGTGCTGGGTAGTGGTGGCACACGCCTTTAATGCCAGGACTTGGGAGAGGGCAGACAGAACTCTGAGTTCAATCAAGGCCAACCTGGTCTAAAGAGCAAGTTTCAGGGCAGCCAGGGATACACAGATACACAGAGAAACCCTGCTTTTGAAAAGAGAAAAGTGTGCCCTACTAACTCCCTCAGGGTATCCAGGCACCACAGCTGCACCCCAGGCTAAAAGGATGAAGCAGAGCCTTCCAGAGGGTTCTGGTCTGCCTGGGGGAGGGAGGAGCTTGTACGCTTTATTCAGGGTGAACCTGGCCTATATATGAACCTTGGAGAGTGGGAAGCGGTTTTTCCTAGGGTGACATTGGTTGGAGTTTAAAGTACTGTGAATGCCTCATTTGTATGGAGAGACATTCCAGGAATCCCAGGTACTGTTTGGGTGGGTTCTTATCGGGAAAGAGGAAGTTAAACTTGTGAGTTTACCAAAGACTATGTCATTCCTCAGGTAGAATATTGGAAGTTGAATATTGGCTGGAGGGATGGCTCAGTGGTTAAGAGCACTGACTGCTCTTCCTAAGGTCCCGAGTTCAAATCCCAGAAACCACATGGTGGCTCACAACCATCTGTAATGGGATCTGATGCCCTCTTCTGGAGTATCTGAAGACAGCTACAGTGTACTTACATATAATAAATAAATAAATCTTTAAAAAAACCAAAGACTATTGGGAGTCATGCTCCCCTACCAGGCAGAGAAGAGAAAGCCCTGATAAGAGGAGGAAGCCCTCTATTTTGTACTGAGTTCAGAAGAGCTAGCCAGACTTGGTAGACTACAACCTTAGTAACAAGGTACCAAAAAAATCTATGGTGATTTAATTAAATCAATAATTCAGAGCAAGTGCTACATTAAGAGTGACTCTGTTTATTGAAGACTTCAGAGATCTCGTATTCTGTATAAGATGTTGAGAATCAGTTGTCACATTTATTCTTATATTTTAAGATTTTTTTTTATCTTTTTGAAGATGGTATTTCAGTTTCTAATTGATGCCACTATATAGAAATAGAGCTGATTTATTTATTTGTTATTATCGTGTGTTGGGGGCGGGCGGTGCAGTTTTGCCGCTATGCACCACTGGGGTCAGAGGACAACTGTGTCGCTCTTTCCAGCTTTATATGGGTTCTAGGTGTTGAACTCAGTTCATCAGGTTTGCACAGCAAATAGCCACTGAGCCGTCTCACCGAACCCAGTATAGTTGACTCTTATGTGTTAATCTTGCAGTTTGAAACCCCCAATACTGAACTCAGTCAGTCCCTGTTGCCCTTCGGATGCTCTGAGGTAGCAGTTGTGACCCAAGGAAATTTCTCTTCAGGCTGCAAGTTCCCTTCCCTTCGGGTTGTGTGTTAGATGGAGTTGAGCTCCTGGGTCGTGGCGTAGCCCTGACAGTGGATGTGGCAGTTGGTGTGCTCTGCTACTACTGCAGACAGGAGCCCAGTGCGCTGGTGGCACTTCAGGCCCTGCTCCAGGCTGCTTTTCCTGCTGCAGAGCCTGACTGATTCCTCCTGCCAGCCTGCTTACCACCTTCCTGTCATCCTCTGAGCTTAGGTTGAGTTTCCTCTGCTGCTGCTGGAGCTAAGTGCTGTGACATTTTAAACTTCCATGTAGGTTGTTGAAATTGTGGCCACTGTGTCTTTTATTTTCACTATATGTGTTCTTGTATAAAATACTTGAGTGAATTAGATAAAGTCCAGGACTCTGGAGCCCCGGACTCAGTCTGTTAGGGTGTACAGCTCACTACAGATCCTTGTCCTGAGGTAACAGGAGCTGTCACTGGCACAGCGTGAGATACTAGGAGTCCCAGCTAGCTGTGCTTACAGTCCTCTGCACTGCTGTGTTCTCACGGTCTTAGGCTGTTACCCCTCTATTCTACACTTGACCCTGCAGCCTTCCGTGGCCTCATGGCATGGTAATGAAGAGCCAAGCTAGAATGTACTCCCACTTAGCTCAGAAACCACAACAGTAAATGGTTGCTGGTTTTATTAAAAACTTTCAATCATTAACCATAGCTTTATATATAAGCTGTCCTCCAGTTGTTTTTGACATAGTCATTCAGAATCTGTTATGCCCAGAAATCTTTTGATTATGTTAATTTCAAATAAAATTATACAATAGTTGACATTAAATATTAGCCAATTTGGCAGGGCAGTGGTGGCCGCACTCCTTTAATCCCAGCACGTGGGAGGCAGAGGCAGGTGGATTTCTGAGTTCGAGGCCAGCATGGTCTACAGAGTGAGTTCCAGGACAGCCAGGGCTACACAGAGAAACCTTGTCTCAAAAAACAAAACAAAACAAAAAAAATTAACCAATTTGGCAAATGATAAAACACAGCTAAGGTAATCGTTTTTCCGTTGTTCTTTACAAGGTATAGCTTTCAGAAAACAAAACTGGACTAAATGTGTGGCTCCGTGTAGAGTCCCTGCTCCGTATGTGCAGGAGAAAAAGCAAGATTTGCCTGTAGGGCAGTAGGACTTAGGCTGCAATATCCAAGGCAAATAGCTAGTAAGGGATTCACCCGGCCATTTACCTGTGCCTCTGGTTTTGTTTAGAAGCGCTATCCGAAGATGACCTGTTGAGCCAGTATTCGTCAGTAACAAAGAAGTTCAAGGAGAATGTCTGTGGGGATGGCACATCGCCCAACTCTTCTGAAATGCCTGTGCCCCGCCCAGACGGTGAGATTGCTGGCAAGACAGATGCACACACCCCGTCTAAGACGAGGAATAAATTCGCAACGTTCTTACAGAGGAGGAATGAAGAATGTGGTGCAGTCGTAGTTCCAGGGACCAGAAGCAGGTATAGTGGCCACAGGGCACTGTTTGAGCTAGTGCCGTTGAAGCTAGGCGCATCACTGTTTGCAGAAGTTGCCACACGCTGGCTTTCTTAGTCTTATATCTCAGTTACTTTTACTGTGGCTGCATCAAAAATGCCTGACAAAAGTCACTTGCAGAAGGAAAAGTTGGTCTTGGGTCACATTTCAAGAGTACCTCATGTCTGTGAGTAGGAGCAGGAGGTAGCTGTTCACACTGCACCTACAGTCAGGAGGAAGAACACAGTGGATGCTACTGCCAGGCTGTCTTTGTATTCAGTTCAAGACTCTGGCCCATGAAATGTAGCTGGCCACATGTAGGGTTAAGTCTGAAGGTTCTCATGGGCCTTCCTGCCGGAGGCTATAGTTGAGACCACGCCATTGCTGTTCCCTTCCATGCCCATTAGTTCTGTGATCTTCCACGCAGAATCCATGTGCAAAAAGGACTGTAGCTCCTGCAGACACACTGTGGGTGGATTCTGTTCCTTTTTCCCTTTCTAATGTTTCTCCTTTTATAGTATTTTGAGGTCTTGATTTGTCTTAATTATCTTTATTAATGTTAATGGTTTTCCTATAAATATTTCACTTAATCTTTTAAGATCTAGAAATATACTAAATAACACCGTAGATTAATTGGGGAGGAGCAGCTGTGAACTGAGGCAGGGGATTTGGGTTTGGTTTTTGTTTTGTTTTGCTTTTTGCTTGGTGTAGAATTATGTAGACTTGTGTTATGTAGGCTTGTGTTAAACTCAGAGATCCTCCTGTCTCTTATCTTCCAAATATAAGGATTAAAGAATCCTAGGCTCTGTATTACTATGTAAATAACTTTCTAAAAATGTCCTAATTATTGTATATGTGTGTGCCTTACCCTGGCATGGTGGTGCAAGTTTTTAATCCTAGCACTTGGGAGGCAGATCTCTGAGGTTGAGCCCACTCTGTCTATACACGGAGTTCCATCCAGGGTACCCAAAGCTATGTAGAGAGACTCTGTCAAAAAAACAAAACAAAGAAAAAAAAGAGACAGACAGACAGACAGACAGACAGACAGACAGACA
>JADRCD010061347.1:0-14237 GCA_019843815.1 Montemys delectorum | reverse complement strand
CACACACACACACAAATTAATCCACTGGTTGGGCCAGCAACAACTCAAGCAATAGTTCATGGCTACAACTGAACTGCTACCTCATCTTGTTGGCCAAACTCTTATCTATGGTATTTTATGAAATATGAAGCAAACAGTTTCTTCTAGGGGGCGGGGCGGGGGGAGGCAGGAGGATGGTGCAAAGCCTGAAATGAGACGCCAGAGGAATGGACTACATCTTACTTAGAAACAATTTTCAGTCCCGGCAACAAAGGCCAGACTCTAAACAGTAGACACCGGTCCTTCGCCTCTAGGCTGCTCGTAACTCCCCCAAGACGACACAGGGGATCCAACTCCTCCCACAGGGCACTGGGCCTCTTGCACCCTGGGGCCAACGGGAAGCACTTATGAAAGAGAAATCCATACGTGGAATAGAAAGCTAAGAGGCACTGTTGTGTAACATGGTAAACAAAAGGCCAGTGTGAACCAGCGGGTCGCTGGCGGAGCGGGGCTGGCGAGATGAGAAAGGATGAAACATTAACTAGATATTAAACTAGGTCTGTGTGGGCAAATGTTTATGTAACTGCAGTGGAGGGTTAGAGCTTAATAGCAGCCTGTCTGCTTTAGAATGCAGTTGCCAGGCAATACCTTTCTCCCCATGCCCTTGAGGCATGAGAAGTTTCCCTGGCTCTCTGAGGCCAAACACCTGCCCCTGCCTGGTACTCACCGAGGTTAGAGCCTCCACGTTGGCGCCCATCAAACAGAGGTAGCGGACCACGTCTAGGATCCCGTTGTTGGCTGCAAGGTGGAGAGGAGTCCGACCATACTGGGAAGAGAAAAAAAAAATATCACAGGCGTTCTCAGGACTGCCCTCTGTGAAAGCCGGTAGTTCACAGCCATGTTGGGGAGAAACAGCATTATATAAGGGGTCTAGGACCAACAGAACTAAACAGGTTCCGGCTCCCACTGAGGCAGGCCTGCCAGGCAGTTTTTCAAGTACTTTGAAGTTGAAAGTTTAGCTCCAAATTCACCTTCAGAGGATGAATGAGGAGGCTAGCCAAAGGGTAACCAAGTTTCCTGCTGGGCTGGCAGAGAGCAAGGCAAGAATGTGAATGCCCAGATACCCTTGTGTATCTGCACCACACAGTTCCTATTCACACACCAGGGAGAGAGAAGGAGAAGATCTGCAGAGGGCACTCTTAGGAGGTCGCAAAGCTTTGAGATGATGCCTACTAAGGTTCGTAAGCCTAGGGTTCTCAAACTGTGCATCATATACCTTGGGGTACTGCAGTGAACCCCAAGGGATGGTGATGGTTCTCTTAAGGTTTGAAGGGTATGTGGTGGATATCTCCTCCAAGCATCTCAGGGCCAGGACATTAGACTGCTGGTTTTCTCTTGTTAACACCCTGTCTTTGCAGGTCTAGCCTTAGAAGTTAGTGACTGTTATACTAAGAAGCAATGGTCTTGAAAATAGGGTCTGGAGAGTTGGCTCCATAGTTAAGTGAACCAGCTGCTCTTCTGGAGGACCCAGCTCCGCCATGGTGGCTCGCAACCATCCATTTGTCACTCAGTTTCAGGAGATCCAACACCCTATCTGACTCCAGTCAGCCCCAGGCACACTCGTGGTGCAGTCAGTCATCCATGCAGACAAAATATCCACACACGTAAAGTAATTACTTTTCAATGCTCAGGCCTTAAAAATAATCGTGAGGAACAGGGGAGAGGGAGGCTCCCAATCCTAGTCCATAGTCATGGAAGCTGTGCAAGATTCAGCTAGCGCACACACCCTCGTGGCTGGAGTCACTCCTCTCCTCTGATGATTTCTCTTTTGCAAAGGCTGCTAAGTCTGGGGGCCAGGATGCTCCGCAAATACAACAGTGAAATAGCAAAATCATTTGCTCTGCAGGAGCCATCGCTGAGGTACAGTACAGGGGATGTGAAGAATTGGAACTTGCCAATCCCTGCTTGTGAATCGTTTACTTCTTACATTGGGTCGTTTTAAGCGTTTAAGATAGAAGGAGTGTGCTAGAAAATTAAATCCTCAATATCGTTCCATCCCCCCTTCCCCTTCTTAAGATTTTCCCCATTAACACGTTGGAGCATTTCCCTCCTGGCTCTATGAATCTTCAGTAAGAAACAAATCACTGGAATGGCTGATGTGTGATCACATGCTGCATTACGTTATTAGCTTATAGTTAGTGGTGGTTATGTAGAGATTTATTTAATTTATTATACGTAAGTCCACTGTAGCTGTGTTCAGATACCCCAGAAGAGGGCGTCAGATCTCATGATAGATGATTGTGAGCTACCATGTGGTTGCTGGGAACTGAACTCAGGACCTTTGGAAGAACTGTCAGTGCTCTTAACCACTGAGCCATCTCTCCAGCCCTAGTGGTGGTTTTGTATCTGTAAGGAAATCTGTGACACACTTTTGAAAGCTCGAATGCTATTGAACTCACTGCTACTCCTGTGGCCAGCCTGCAGAGAAGAGCAATGGAGGGAGTGTTCCAATCCGTTCTAGGTGTAGCATCTGGCTATGATGTAACTCAAATTCCTTACTGTTATACCCCAGAGGTCTCCTTCCAGCGTTTCCCCCTTCCCCTACCACCTCTGTGCTCAGGACCTGCCCCTCCTGTGCTGTATTCACAGCACTGCCCATCTTAGGAGCTACTCGGGCAGGCTGAAGTCGCCTCTCCTGACCTCTTTATCTTGCGGAGCGCTAACTGCTCTATCACCTCTGTGAAGGTGGCATATTCGGCAGCACCTCAAGCCTGCCCCAGGCCTGCCACGGCAGGGATGGTGACAAGTGGGTTCTCGCTACTTTGTGGTGTGTGCTTGGTTTTCTAAAGGCAGCCTGAAGGCAGAAACACCCATGGCCAAATTCTGACCTCCTCAAATGCCTGGGCTGTGCAGTAAGACACCTATCGCAGCTGATGCCCATTGCTCGTGTGTGTGTGTGTGTGTGTGTGTGTGTGTGTGTGTGTGTGTGTGCGCAGGCCTATAAGGTTCTCCCTTAGAGACACATGGTACCATCCCTTTCTTTCTCTCCTATCTGCTTGCTAACTCAGCTGCGTTAAAAAGCAACAGACCCAGTCTTCAAGCTAAGCATGAAGAAATGTCACCACAGAATGACAAGTCATTGCCCTCTTAGTCCTAGAAGAGCATGATCTGAATGGTCAGGTTCTCTTTGGAGGAATATAATCTACAGCATGATGGGGAGAGAGTGGCAGCCTGCCTGAGGAACATGGATGCCCCTGTGCTATGTCGACTCTAAAAACTGGCTCTCTATGTGAGCTTGAGGGAAGGCAGGCTGGACAGACTAGTGGGTAGGTAGTGCCTGGCACTTACTTTCCTGCACATAACTTAAACATCTCTAGTTCCTCACCTAAAGAGAGAGAAAGAAATGAGGAGAAGGTGGAGGATGGGAAGGGGAGGGGGTAAAGGGATAGAAAGAGGAAGGGGAAAGTAGGTAAGAGGGACAGAGAGAGAGAGGGTTTGACTATCACTTGTCAGCTAAGGTTCACAGGATTAAAAACTGGGTTCAGAACGTGATGTGCAGAGGAGGTGGAACTGCTGAAGAGGTGAAGTCTGGGGGTAGGTGAGTGAGTCACCAGGGTCGTCCTCTCAGGAGTAGGTCAAGCCTTGAAGGACTGGGTAGGTTACAAAAGTGAATCTTATAAAGCAAATTCAGCTTCCTCCAATGTCCCTCCCCAATTCGATGTCGTTCACCACACGAGAGCACAGCCAGAAAGCTGTGCTGTGACAGCCAGCAGGTTCGAGTCCACACAGGTCTGAACCTCACAAGGCTTTCACATTGGCTGAGCTCTACACAGCAGCAGAATCAGCCACTAAAGGCCCCCATGCTATCCCGGCATCAGACATCATGAGAGCGTCAAGTCCATCTACCACTGTGACCAATTCCCATCAAATCAGTCAAGCTTCCCATTTGTCCACTTTTACAGTGCTATGAATAGGTCCATGGGCCTTATAAATGCATCCAGATTCCCACCGATATCTCACCCCAGGAGAGTTGTTTGCAAACATGGAGACAGGCTTGCCTTGTTGGATGTTTATTTGTTTTGGAGAAAAGCGCTCATACTGTAGCCTAGGTTTACCTCAAACACACAACCCTACTTGTACATCACGGGTTTTGGGAGTACAGGTGTGTGCAACAATGCCCTGCAAAGTTGGACTTCAAGACAAGGTTTCTCTGTATAGCCCTGGCTGTTCTGGAGCTCACTTTCTAGACCAGGCTGGCCTCGAACTCAGAAATCCGCCTGCCTCTGCCTCCCAAGTGCTGAGATTAAAGGAGTGCGCCACCACCGCCCAGGAAAGCTGGACTTTTTTAATGAACGTGTTTAACAATGTATTGCCTTTAGACACATGCTAAGACATGTTTTGCTTTGTCTTGTCTTTTCTGGATAGTGGGAATTGAATCCAGGGCCTTCCTTGTTCATGTAAAGAAATCAGCTGGTGTAGCCCAAAGGCTGAGCACAGGCTGTTCACTGTGCTGCCACAGTGTGATCTGAAGATGGTTTAATGACCACACATTCGTTGAGGCCACTTTTAGCCCACCGAGGGAATCCGACTTCCTCTTAAGCCACTTACATAATTATCTTGGCGTGGTTAGGAAAGGATAAACCAAGAGAGCAAGAAGCAGCTAAAGTTAAGAAGCCAGGATGCTGCCTTCATAGGATCCCAGAGTATGAGGATTACCAACTTCAGTGTCCACCGCAATTAATCATACAATATGCAAGAGGACAATTCCCCAGCTGTTTCATATCTTAACTATTTTACCTCAACCAAATCATCATAAAACCGTGTGGCACCATAGACACCATCTATAAACCGACATTTCCCACAGTTAATATAAGGGATCTAATAAAATCTCTCGGCTTCCTTTAGAACATGATTTAAGAAGAGTGTGCCCATCTTTCATACAGTTACACACTGAAGCTACACAAATATTTAACTGTTATTATTTGTAATAGAACTCTGGGTAGGATTCAGCAAAATCCAGGTGACAGCTAAAGTCTAGAAATCTGCACTAAGGACTGAGAAAACACAGTTTATTTTCATCTCTTTATTAATTAGAAGGTGACAGTATTCCCTTGGATTTACCAAATTTGCTTAGTGTGAATACATGCGTACATACACAAAGATGTTAGAAACTTTTGCCCATAGACAGCTCAAAAGGGAAAGGTGCGCTTCCTCAAAAGGGAGAGCCTGTACTTCCGAGAGTCTTGGTTAAATTACAGGGTCAAAGGTATATACTGAAGACTTTGTGCTTCAGAAGGAAGCTGACGTTTCTACTGTGATCTCTGACTCTTCTTGAAAATACAAGCACATTATGTATGTATGTATGTATGTATGTATGTGTGTGTGTATGTATGTATATGTACATACCCGTGTGACCCCTAGTCCTACATATGCTCACACATGCATGTGCATGCACTCATTCATTCTATAAGCACAACAGTGGGAAGTCAAAATAGGCAAAAAGTGCATGTTAATATCTTGATGTTCTGTCAGTCTAGGAAATTACTCAATAGTCACACAGCCCAAAATGGCACTGTCCTCTAGACATCCACTGCATGCGAGTGACCCTCCACTATGAACCCAGCAAAAGTGTCTGGCAGACCAGGTGGGAGCCTGGGGGTCCTACCCTCTACATGTACCTTGTTTGAGATGTCCAGATTGCAGCTGGCTTCACAGAGGGCCACCACGATAGGTGCACTTCCATCTTTGCAGGCCACGTGCAGGGGTGTGTTGCCATGCCTATCCTGGAAATCCACAAAGCACCCATGGCCAAGGAGGGTCTTGATGACCTCCATCTGACAACGCCTCACAGCAAGATGAAGGGCGATATGTCCATCCTGGAACCAAACCCAGGCTCATGAGTGTGTCTGGCTTAGGGCTTCAGCCCAATCTCTCCCCTGCGTAAGACTTAGCTGTAAACAGAATAGCTTCTACATACACCCAAGAACTTCAAGTGTCTTTGCCTGGACTGGAAAAGGGTGGGGCCTTATCCATTCCATTCCATTCTGCATAACTGAAGCCTGGGCTGACCACTGCTGATTCATGTAGGCTCAGGCAATGTATCAGACAGAAAGGCTATACTCCTCTGTATCAGAATTGATAAAACGGCACGCCAATTGCCAGCAAACAGATCTGAAAACACTTTCAAGGCATTTGCCCGATAACATTTGCTAAATTCGTAAGTAGAGAAAGTGCTATCAGAAACAACAGAGAAAGCAAGAAGAAATGATTCCCCCTAGTGCTGCTGAATGCTCAGAAAGAAGATGTAAGTTGCTTAACCTCAAATAACATAGAACCCAGCCTGGGAATTAACAGTACCCCCAAAAACTTAGGGGAGAGCAGTACTGCAGGCCAGCAGAGCTTTCCACCACACCTCCATTGTGTCTGTATGAGTTTTTCTGTTTAGCATGCCTGACACTGGGACTCGTAACTGTCTAACAGAAACATTAGCTCTGTCTACCAGGTGCCAGGAGCAGATACTCAACCCAATTATGGCAAACAAAACATGTCTCCAGAGAACCCCACGGGGTTCCGAGACACCACTCCACAGAAGGCCGTTGCTATGTAAGCTACAATATCTCCAGTCTAATTGTATATAGTACCATCACTGTGTTGGTTTAAGTTCAGATTCAAACAGATTGTGTTGGGTTGGCTTAGGTACGAAGGGAACACATGGTCTGTTATTGTAAAACAAATAATAGTGGCTTATTGTCCTTTTACAAAAGAGCAAGTGGCAAAATAAACAACTGTTTCTACAGGTGTCTAAAACTAACACTGCCCCTGCTCTAAAACTAAAAAGATTAAAACACTAGCCAAACAAGCTTAATCGATCATAAACTTAGTTACATGCCAAAAAGAAGACTCTAAAAAACTCCAAAAGAACTTTTGGAACCAAAGAAAAGAAGGATCATCACAGTATACTGTTCATGTTTGTTATCTCAAGGAGACAACTAGGCAAGTCTCATGGTCCCTCCAGCCCAACATATCACTTCGCAGAGAGAGCCAAGCATTTCCCCCATAGGGCAACCTTGTCAGAAGCGTTCAAGTCAGCTCCATGTTCAGCCAGACACTCTACAATGTCATGGTAGCCCCTGGCAGATGCCGTCAGCAGTGGGGTCTCTCCCTCCCGGTTCTTGATATTCACGTTGCAGCCAACTTCACAAAGAGCTTTAGCCACGGAGTAATAGCCATGCCAGGCAGCACAGTGCAGGGGGGTTTCCTCTTCCTGGCCAAGGTCACGAGTGCAGGGGAAGAAATGCAGACAAGAAAGTCAAGGCCATGGAAGCAGAGATTGCAGCCAGTGCAGCAAGAAATTAACCTGAAATAACTCCACCATCAGGATCCGATGCCATTAAGAGGCAATCCCAGAGCCCTCCCTGGTCAGTCTGTGCCCTCAACTGTAAGTGAACTCAGCTTTCTCAATATATTACAGACCGCACGACTGGGGCCCCTGGACTTAGAACATCTTTTGGCAAAATTGCCTTTGTCTGTCTGAAACCCTTACTGGCCAGAAGCAGCCCTCTGAGTAAGAACTCTTCTAGCAGTTTCCGTGCTTTGACTCTGCCAGGTATGAGTCAGAAGAGCACACTGTGAGACAGCCATCTTGATGATTCTTCTGTAACTAGTCTAGGAAGAGCTGGCCTGAAGGCTCACGGGGGACAGGGAAGCTGGCACCTCCACCAGCATCATCAAACACACATCTGTCTTCAGGGTTCCAGAAGAGAGTAGTACTTATAAACGGAAATTCTAAACCAAGACTGGGTAGGATGCAATCCCTGATCCCACCACAGACAGCTTCAGCAAGCTGTGGAACTTTCCTGTGTGGGTTCCCTCCACAGCAGAGCAAGGGTGCTAATAACAGCGATACACCTCACAGGGCTGTCCTGAGGATTAAACAGACGGATGAAGAGTATGGAAGGGAAGCTGGCGGCAGACTGTTGTCTAAGGGCCCATGCTCTGCAATGGATGGTAAGACACCTAAGTAGAGAGGTCTCCCTTATGAGTCACCTGGATCACCTGGTCGCTGTACATCGAGGTCTGGGGACAAGGAGATGAGGACATTTGTTCCCATGACCTACCTTGTCCTGGAAATCAGGATTAGAGCCGAAACTGCACAATAGTTGAACAACATCTGCATGGCCGTAGCGGGCTGCCACATGAAGAGCTGTCTCTCCGGACTGCAAACGAAATGTACCCTTAAATACTTTGTTTCACCACAAGCCCAACAACGGGCAGAATCCAAGCACCTATGGTATAAACTCTGATTTCAATGCTGGGCCAAACAACAATAACAACACAAAACCTCCAACTTTAAATCCCTGTCTAGAGGACTTGCTTCTTAACCTTGTCCTTCGGGTTCAGTTCTGGTGCTCCAGGTGGGCCAGCACTCCAGAGCACCCCTAATCATTTCCTCTTGCTCCTCCTACGAGGCATAGCCTTACCTTGTCTTTAACATCCAAAGGGCATTTGTTCTCATTGAGGAATTTCAAAGTATCCACATGGCCATGCCGAGAGGCCCAGTAGATGGCATTGGATCCTCCCTACAAGGAAAGCACCGTAGTCACATCTAGAATTATAATGGGTCTGAACCATGCGTCCCTTAGAACCATAGTGTTTCCCTTCTCGTGGGGTAACAAACCCCAAGGGAGCCTTTTCCAAGGAGAAGAAAAGCCCACTCTGCTTCAAGGTTTTGAGAATTAGCTCATGGTCATGACAGGGGATGCTCACTAGGGAGCAGAAGGGGGTTTTCTGGATTATCTTTACAACGTTTTTTGTAAATGTGTAAGTATTTCAATATAAAGGCAAAACATTGTTTTTCTTTTTTTAAAGCCCTCATATTAACTTCAGTCTAGAATGCCTAAGAGTCCCCTCGGTATTTGTAGGAACTGATTCCAATTCAAGCCTCTATAAAGGTACAAAACAAACAAACATGAGTGTTCAAGAGGCTTTTATAGAATGATGCAGCTTGCACAGAACTGGCACCCTAAATCACCTGTGAATTACTCATAACTTGATGAACTACTATGGGAACAGTTGTTATTTTTCATCGTCTAGAGAATGATGAGAACACACACATTCTGGATCCTTTTCCCTCACAAACTCTCTTAGTACACATTTGATTGGATAAAGGATTGAGTGCATAGGGTCTCGGGGACACATTAACAGTTTCCGTGGTAGTTGATCACAGATCCATGGCCACACTAATCGGCCTGTCTTCACACGCACAAATGTGCCCATATCTGCATGCACGATAAATATTCAGGCTAATGAATTTCTTATTAGATTAACTATACAACAAAATTTTTTTTTCCAAGTGAGACTGGTAACATTGTGGAGTAGTGCGATCTGCAGCACATCAGGCACAAGAACAGAGCAGAGCTCACCGGAAAATTAAGTGTGCCCTTCTGCCAGTGCATGTCAGACGGCACGAGCTCTTTTGTCCAGCTCACTTTTCATAGGAAATCATGAAACTAGCCATATTCGGCCCACATACTGTCCTTACAATTAGGGAGACATTTAAGAATACATGAAATAAACTTGTTTTTAATGATACAGCATTATGACCTTATCCTGGACGTCAATCCTTGAGCCTCGTTTTATGAGTAACTGTAACATCTGGATGTTCCCACAGCCTGCAGCGATCAGTAACGGAGGTGTCCCATGCTGGAAGACAGGGAGAAGAATTTCTGTTTCAGCTTTGGTAGGAAGGGGAAAGCCACACTGTACTAGATGTCCTCACCCTGCCGTATCCGCACCCTTCCCTGGATCTCCACAGGCACAAAACTGCAGCTTGGGGACAGGAAGGAAAACCACTGCCAGAAGGACAAGAAGCCTCTCCTTTTCCATGTACACTCAATGACAGTGCTGCTATTTGTAGAGGGGGGGAAAAAACAGGAATTTCAAGGGTGCAGGAGCAACCAGGGTGTGAAAGTAGGCCCTCAATGCAAAATGTCCTTATTTGCAACTCAAATCAGCCTGAGCAGAAAGGGTTTCCCCACAGAAATGGAAGCGCTATTTGCAATGTCTCTCCAAACTTGGACTTCTGGGTCACAGTCTACGACACGACCCACCTCCCACCCCGCCACCCCGCCCCATATGCCTGGCAGAGGAGAGTCAGACCTTGTTGGGCTGGTTGACATCATAGCTGGACAATGAGCCCAGGAGGTGCTGCAGACCTGGGACATTGTCATCATTGATGGCATGAATGATGGCTTTCATCACGAAGGAGTCTTCCTCGTCCTGAGAGACGCGTGAGAATGGAAAGAGTAAGCACGCTGGCTAGGACACTCATCAACATAGTGAACACGGCCTTGCCCAACATATGGGCATTCTAAGGACAAAACACCACGTAATCCCCAATCCACAGGATCACAAAGGGAGCTGGGCAGTAAACCTTTACCCTTTCACGCTACCAACTGTTACCACTTCATGCTTAACCGAGCCTGATGTCATCCGCATTGAAACCAAGAACAAAAAGGATCGTTTTTTTAAGGTTCAGATTGTGAACAGTGATGCCAACTAACGACCCTCTGTTTATCTTAGGAATCTGTCAAAATGCAGTTACCAGAAAGCCCTGTGGAGAGGTTCCCTCGTGACATGAACTCTCCTACTGGATGAGGAAGGAGAAAAACCACAGCACCATTTGCTAAATTTTCCAATTACAGATTTGGGTATTTTTATTTTTCCTTCTTTTTTTCCTTTCTCTAGGTCTAAACTAAGAAGGTAAGATTCTCTGAATGGTGTGTGTGTGTGTGTGTGTGTGTGTGTGTGAGAGAGAGAGAGAGAGAGAGAGAGAGAGAGAGAGAGAGAGAGAGAGAGAGAGAGAGAGAGAGAGAGAGAGAGAGAGAGAGAGAGAGACCTAAAAATGGTGGTGGTGTAATACTTAAAAACAAAGGCCAGGGGAAAAAAAGACAAAGGATGTACTTGTAATCACATAACTACAGAATAATGAATAAGTTTGTTCCTTTTGTTGCCTCATCATAGCGTTCTTACAAGATGCTTCCAAAACATGATACCTTACAACTAGGGAGTCAGAAAAGTCCCCCAACAAAATACAGAGGGGCAGCTCCTGAAATGTCAACGCCTGTGAGAGCAGAACAGAGAAGCATTTCCCTGAATTCCTTCTAAATCCAAACTCCGGGAGGACTTTGGCAATATTGGCAAAGGACATCAGTGAACCAAGGCGGTAAAGTTTGGTTTTCTTTCATAGTCCAGGCTAATGACTAGGGGCCACTGTGGTAGAAAAGTGGGATGAATCTTGTTGGAGGGAAAGAAGACAGCCTACAGCATCCACAATCAGCAGAAGACACACTACAGTAACCCTAGTCAGAAGAGACCTCCCCTCCTAAGGCTCCTTCTCTAGCTTTCATTGTGACACACAGCTGTTAAAAGTGCTAACTCATGAACTTCAGTTATCCCTCACTATGGCAGCCTACAGCATCCCATAGACAGATCTACACAGCCATTTTCCCCTGGCTCCCCTAACATCCTCACACCCTTCAAAAGAGGTCTTCTTCCTTCTCATCTCTTTACAATGTCCTTCTCTTTGGCTTTCCTTCGCACCCGAGTGAGTGTGTGTGTGTGTGTGTGTGTGTGTGTGTGTGTGTGTGGTCTCTCTGTCTGTGTGTTTGCACGTACATATCTCCTTCCTCCTTTTACTCTACAGTTGTAGACTAGAGCTGAAGCATTAATACATTGAGTAGCTTCAGGAGAAAAGAAGAGCTAGTGTCTACTGTCATGTGATCCCTGTCCTAGGAGTCCCTAGCTCTACCCAGGAAATACCGGCTATTGGGTTACAGGCCAGGGTGGTTCCCACAGAACCACTGTGTCTGACTTTCCCGGAGTCCCCTTCACCTTCATTGAACAAAGCCCTGTTTGTGAGTGTGTGGGGGAAGTCTCGATGAACTGAGAGGTGTCTAGCTGTATCTGAAGAGCTCATCAGTGATTAGGTTTCAGCGTGGACTTAGGAAAAAGTGTGATGCCATTCTCAAGGACTTTGAACAGTCAGGACAATGTCAATGAACCAAGTGTATATGGCCTTCTGATCTACCACGAGACAGTAGCACTGTGCTCCCCCAGTGTTGCTGAGGATGGGGGTGAGGGCTGTCTGTTCTTTCGTGCCACTGGAACTCTCTACATTGTGCTATTGGTGGCAGTATTCTTATTTCCATTCATGAGAATTAGTGGGAGCTCTTTCATCTTCCTTTAGTTACCCTCTCTTTCAACTGTGTGTGTGTGTGTGTGTGTGTGTGTGTGGTGTACAAGTGCTTAAGGAAGGAGTAGTGTTAGAAATAGTTGGCATGGCAGCTAAGACAATGCCAAGTAAATCAAATCAAAATCCTCCAAGAAGGCAAGGCAGGACTGGGCACAGTGTCAGCCCACCTCAGGAGTAAGGGTAAATCTGACATTCCTCTAATCTGGGACTTTCTGGATTGATGAACAAACAGAACAATGTAACCTCTAAGCACAGTGCTGCTCAGAGAAGCTAGCCAAGGCAAACAGGAATGCTTACCAGAGTATCATCGCTCCTGGCGACGCTCATGTTACTTCTGGACAAAAATGACCTGGATAATCTTTGGCACAGTGATATCAAGCGAACAGATTGCTAAAAATAAAATAAACATATAAAGAGTCAAGGGGAAAAGAAAACTTCAGAAGAAAGCACTAAGAGCAAGTTCACTCCCAACATCCCTCTTGGGGCGGGGACTCCATGGAAGCTCCGACTATTTGATTAGGGAAGTGTGCTGAAGGTCATGAGCGCAGATAGCAACACCAAAACACTCTTGTGCATCCACTGTGACCTGTGGAAGGGGTTGTCTCATATCCCATCTCTCTCTGTGTCTTGTCTCCTAAACTCCAACAAAGCCCTTGCAGGGTCCCCAGCGGCCAGTATGGGACACAAGGGCCTTGCTGTGAGCTCCATGGGCCCAAGTCAGCTAGAGGAATCTGTGTGTCTATGAACATGCACAGGTGGGGCGCAGACACTTTAGGCTGTAGTACCCCATATCCTCAAAGGCTGAAGCAACTGGGGAACGAAGACAGAGGAGGAAGGGAAATAAGTAAAAAGAGAGAAATGAGAAAGAACGGGGAGAGAGACTGAGTCATAAGCTATAAGCCTTGTTGAGGGTCTAGTCCTAGCTTATGGGGTATAAAACTGAGGTACACCACTGGACCAGGCGGGAGAGGAGGCAGTTGCTTGTTCTCTCCAGTTCCATATAATCTTGGGCACTGGAAACCCACACCATCACTTTCTTTCTGATCCTTGAGTTTTGATAGTTTCAAAGACTCCTGAATGAGCATCACACCAAAACCACAGGGAAGCCGCCACAGTGTAGAAGGAGAGGACACACTGCCAGGGATCTCTCCCATCCTAGATGCCCCCTGCAAGCCCATAGGAGCAAGGCAAATTTTTCATATAAGCTCCAGGCGGCTTACCAGGAAGAACACGTTTATTTGGAGTGTGGTTTGTTATAGTTAAAAAAAGTGCTCATTATCACTTTACTGTATTGATTTAAAAATTTGCCTTGGGGGTAATCTGAGAAAAGAGCATGCAAAATTACATTTCAAAGAATAAGTTAAGTAACGCTGAAATATGGTTTATGCTTGTCTTTGAAAGTAAGTAATAACAGCACAGGGAATTACACAGTGGACTTTTTTTTGTTTTTAAATGAATACATTTCCTGATTCCCAGTGTTAGAAGACATGGGCCCTGACAAGACCAGACAGAGAAAGGCGAATCCACTGTGTCTGCAGAGTCTTACTTTCCATTTTTTCCGAGCTGCAAACTTCTTGAATTTCTCCATGTTTACTGCTGAGGCTTTTCGACTAAGTGCTTGTTGGGTGTCTTTAGGCTAAAAATGAAAGTTCAAGAAAAGATAATGAAAGCTAACTGCAGAAATGTTTTAATATTCCTTATCACTCTGAAGGGCTTACACACTCCCTATTCTAAAATAGCATAAAGAGTGGGAAATGGCATCCAAGATCCAGGAGCTAGGCTCAGATGTAGCTCAGCAGGTAGAGAGAGTTTTCCTAGCATTCAGAAAGCTCTGGAATTGACCCCAGCACTACGTGAGCCAAGCATGTTGGTGCATGCCCATAACCTTCACACTCAGGAGGTAGAGGTGGAAGAATCAGATGTTCAAGGTCATCCTTGGCTATAGCCAAGATTAAAGCTAGACTGGCATACTTGGGACCTTCTCAAGAAAAAAAGGGGGGGGGGG
>JADRCD010061341.1:0-19117 GCA_019843815.1 Montemys delectorum | reverse complement strand
ATTTACAAAAAACCAAATCAATTATTTGTATTAAGAAAAAGGTACACACACAAATGTGGATACTTTTGTGATTATTTTTAGTAAAGAGAAACTCAAAGTTTGAACACTTGCTGGGATTTATAGAAAAAAATACAGTGTGGCATGCTCTGTCAATGACTCAGAAAGCAAAATTCAAATTAATTCAATCTATCCTGCATTGGGGAGATTTATTTTATTTTATTTTTTTACATTTTTAACTGATGTTCCAGAATTCAACTACTTTTCAATGTCATATAAATGATAACCATGTGGCACAGTTTTCTATAGCCATGACAATAAAAAAAAGGAAAGGAAGAAAATTTACTGAAAGGGAGAAAGTGGGTTTGGCTCAAGTTATGAGAGCCATTAAGATAAAAATAGAAGGTGGGGTTACAATTTATACCTCAAAGTGATTCTGGCCACCTGTCCTCAATAAGCTAATTCATAGAGGCAAGTTAATTGTGGCAAATAGAAAAATAAGATTATTCAATGTCACCACACTGGAAAAAAAGATCAAGAGAAGATCCAACAAATTCCTCAAATCCATGTTCAAGTTTCTGAAATGAAATCAAAGTTTAAAAATTTGCTCGAGTTTGCTCATCTAAACAGTCCAGGTCAAGATATTCCCACCATTGCCCCATCCATATGTGAATTTCGGTCTCTTTTGTCCAAGAAGTTAGAACTACTTGAAATTTATTTCTAGATGACAAAAAGCCCCTCGGGGTGGCACTCTTGAGGTTCCTGAGGAAATTTCCATTTTCTTTGGGGTTCTTTATTACAAGAATCTAAGAGATTGAAAGATACAAGTTTCTCTATGGTATATCTTCTTCACTCCTGCTTAACAGACTGGTTACTATGTTAGTCGATAATCCTTGATTTTACTGAGCTTGCTATAAAGATAAGGTAGAACCCCAAAGTAGAAGATTTGGAAAGAAAAGCAGACTACCCTGTATGAGGAAGCAATCAGAGAAGGAGTCAGCAACATGAGGACATTAAGGAGAACTCCTTCCTTAGCTATGCCCAGCATCTAACATCTTCAAGAATCTCCTGAAAATTACATTATCATCTAGAGTTCTGGGCTTAACCACATAAGCCTGATTAGTACATTTCTCATTCAAACTGTATCGTATTACTATTTTAATTTAATCTGAGGCTTATTGATGCTTGATTTGACTTATAGCAGACCAAGAGAAAAGATGGTTTACTTTTAGGTATAAACTGCCATCTTTGAATTCATGAGATAAATGCCAGAACTGGATCAGGAATATCGTGAGGGAAACTAACATGATCAAAATACACTGTACAAAATTCTCACAGGACTAAAAATGAAGAGGAAATGACAGTGCAAGTTGAATATTAGACACAACAATTGCTCTGTAAGCTTTGTATGAATAAAACATAAAATCTGTTTTATCTGATAAACCTATACATCTGCAACTAGACTTACTAGTCCTAGAGTAAGGGTGCTTTAGGAAAGAAAAAAGGAATAATTGTGTTCATACACTCCAGTTCCAGATAATAAACTACTGAGACACAAACACTAACACATGGTTGGATTCATGTGAAAAACAGTTCCTTTAAAAAGTTGTGTGTGTGTAGGATGTGTGTGTTGGGGGTAATGGAAGCGTGGTATATGTACAGGAAGGACATGTGGAGCTTTGTTTATACACCAGCCTAGAGGTCAGCATCAGCCCTCTTCATTTGATTTCTTTCCACCTTTCTTTTCTGAAACAGAGCCTCTCACTGAATCTGAACTTCACCCACTCTCCTTTTTTTTTTTTTTTTTTTTTCCTTGACTGTGTAACCCCCGAACCCCATCATCCCCTCCCCTCTCCCCTCCCCCCCCCCTTGCCTTCTCCCGCCCCCTACCCCCCCCCCCCCACATCCTCCCTTCCTTCATTTGTCACGATCCCCAGGGCAAAGTTCCAGCTACATACTTGCACAGCAGGCACTTTCCCAATGTACCCATCTCTCTAGTCCTTAGAGAAATTCTTATAAATCTTTGTATTCAACTTAAAGCAACAAAGAGTCAGGGATATTCAATGGGAAAATGAGCATCTATAGAAATGTTAGAAAGTATTTTGAGTATTTTGTAAGAATATATATTTTTTCCATGAAAAGAGATTGTATTGAATGCCAGATATTAACTGATTTGACTTCTTTCATATATCCATATCATGTTAATTTCATTCCAGAATACTATCAATAATATATGACAGAGGAAAATCCATCCTAAAGATAAAAGTGGAATCATTTATAAAGTAAATAATTTGCAAGTAGAATGAATGATATTTAACAACATTCCATAACAAAGGATTTTATTTTGTTGTAATAGTATTCATATTATTTATTACATCTTGTAATTGGAATGTATTTTTCTCTGGCGATTTCTTGTCTTGCTTATGGTTTACAGCTAAGTTTTGTGCGATTTTAAGCTAATATCGTAAAAACCATACATCAAGTAAAACCTTTAAAATACTTCTGAAGTAGATATTGGTAGTTATTTGGTGAAATAGCTGTCAGTGCAAAAATCACCATACTTTGCAAATGCATTTACATTTCTTATTTATACTGAAGTTTATATTGCTATAATAAAGAAGTGGCTTTTTAAATGCTTTTTACAAAATATAAACAGATGGTAAGAATACAGAGAAAAAGAAAAATTAATTTATATAAATGCATGCAATGGTAAATTAAAAACAAAAACAAGCACAAAAACAAAAATAGGCTCTTACTATGCACCCCTGGTTCGCTGATGGGAACTTGCTATGTAGACCAGACTGGCTTCTAACTCATAGATATCTGCCTGCCTCTGCCTCCTGAGTGTTGAGATTACATGACTATGCCATTCTGCCTGGCTGGATTGACACTGTTAAGGAGTGCAATACAGATAAATTTGCCTTGCTGATCGTAAAAAGGAGACACTTAATGAAAAAATACTTGAGTTATTCTATTGTTTCCTGAAATCATTTCTTCACCCTCAACATGTCACCCTCACCTTTCACCCCCACAATTTATTTTGAAATTTTTCCTTTAACTAACTTCTTGCAAGTGGTTTACATGAAACTTTAAAATGTTTATGCAGAGAAAGAAAGATATATACAAGGATTGAGAGATTTGGTTACGGAAGAGAGTGAGGGAAGTCAGTAGAGTAAAGGTAGAAAGGGCAGAAAGAAGAAGAGAAGGGAAGGTAAGAAAAGGAAAATTGGATCCCATGTAACATCTGTTACTTACACAATTACACATTGATTTCCCTAGCAATATTGATTTTTCGTAAGAAAAAGTTTATTCCCAAAATGGTGAGAAAACTATTTTTCTGTCCTCACTCTGTCATTTTGACAAAGCTTTAAAATCTTAAATGCATAACTGACTCTATGCAATGCACTCCTATATGTTTCTTAAATTATTTTATAGGAAATTAATTTTACAGATATTGGAGGATTATCATTTGAATTTTGTGGGGCTTTTATAGGGCCTCTTGATCCTCTCATCCACCTCTTCTCGTGATATTGTATTTCCTACCCAGAAATTATATACCACCTAGTCAATATGCGTTTCTTTTGTGTGTGCTGTTACTAGAATGTAAGCTGCTGTGGAGGAGAGGAACTGTCATCAGTGACGAGGTCTGAGTTAATAGGAGTAATGGATATGTCTGTTTAATCTGCTGAAGTTGCCTCTTAATGAAAGATTTTTTCATTCTATTTATTGGTGATTATTTCTTGACTCCTGGTGTATCTGAAGACATAGCCAAGGCTGTGAATGCCTTATTCATGAGTTTCTTCTTTTAAGAATCCTATCTGTTGTTTCTCATAATAGAAACAACTCTATTTCGTGGATTGTCTTTTTGTCAAAGTATCAGCACACACATACTCAGCACACTGCTGCTTGCTTTTTCCTACAAATAAATCGAATGCAGCTTTTTGGACTTGTGCCCATAATTTATGATGAAATGCCAAGTTTATGACAATTGGACAACATTGTTTTGTAGAGTTATACTCTGTATACCCAGTTGATGATTCCCAATGAATTTTGTAAGATTTATTGACATAATAAAATATGTCTATCAAATAGAACACACAATACAAATGATATAACACTTGGTTGATGTCAATCAAAAAATTGCCATGAAAATAAAGCTAAAAAAAGTTGTTCTACAATCATTGCATGAAAAGTCCTTATTAATCAAAACTTGCTACAAAGTCCACCTATTCCATTAATTCTTCTATCATGCTACACAGTTCAGAATCTGTCTCTTAAACTCTTCACTTGACTTTATCAATAACTGCTAAATATAATTTAACACATCATTTTTAAGTACAGAAAAATTAGTAATTATGAGCCCTCACTGTGACTAGTCACATACTTTACTATACACTCTTATAAGTACTAAGAGTGTTGAATTATCTTTGAATTTTCTAAAATGTTTAGCATAATGCTTTATGGCCAGTATTACTTATACAGTGATTTAATTGAATTATACATCTTATGTGTAAAGACACAGTTAATGCAAAAATATCAAAATCTAATGTATTTTGGAATTAAACTTTTATTTATGTCCATATATACATTTATCAATGTTCACTGACTCATTTTGTGAGGTGATTACTGAGGTATATAGCTTCTGGCAATAGAAAAAGAATGGCTATGGTGGTGGATGGGTATAATGTATCCTATTATATTTATGCAATTAAAATAT
This sequence comes from Montemys delectorum, assembly GCA_019843815.1. Classification (NCBI taxonomy): domain Eukaryota; kingdom Metazoa; phylum Chordata; class Mammalia; order Rodentia; family Muridae; genus Montemys; species Montemys delectorum. Next base: position 14,403 of record JADRCD010061341.1, on the reverse strand, counting down.
CCAAGGCCAGAAACCCTCCTGCCAAATCCAAGCAATTATTACAAAAATGAAATGAAGTAGCTTCATCATATCTGAAGACATTAAAGTAATACCCACTAATGGCCATTGTTCAGGTTCTTGCATTTTCAAGTTAATGTGAAGGACATGTTTAAATTCCCAAATGACTGAAGGAAAATATATACTTGTATGTGTGCAAATGGCAGCCCAATATCCACACATTGACAATTATGAGATTACAAGTACAATATGAGTTTGGAAAGCCACTGTGAAGGTAGTATTTTTAAGAAGTGAACAGATTTTAAAGCATACTTTTGGATATTTTTGAATATTTACTTCTGAAAGTAGACTCAGTATTTTTATGAGTATACAATTACTATGAGAGCCAACAGAGGAAGGATTTCAAAAGACAGTTAACATTTCAAGTAAATTTATTAGGCAATACACTACCAATGATTTTATTAGGTGGTAGAAGAGAAAGCAACAGTACCGGAGTTGTCATGTACTGCCTTGAAAATACTCAGAGAAACCACTTCCTTAAGACAGAGTGGGAATAATGGCCAGAAATTCAGAAAATTCGATAAGTAGAGGAAATAACTTTATAATATGGTCAAGATGATTTATTAAGGAAACAATAATTTTATAGTTTGTTCATATAAAATTAAATGGAGAAATTGTAATAGGATAATTCTACTTGAAAAACTCCAGTATACACCATATTAATAGTGTTTTAAATAATAAAGGAAGATAAGGATAATTTTAGGAAGAGAATCGTGTCAATATAGTTACATTCTCCATGTTTACAGCCTCACGTTTTGAATTAGGTGGAGGAGTTGAGTGTAGTGAATGTAAGAATCCATTATTTTAAGTGGCTTGACATTTTCGCATGCAGTGAAGAAGTGGCGCTAGGGATTGACTTTAAAACCTGTCCACCTGTCTACAGAAGCTGTAGCATCTTATCATGCTTCTCCTCCTCCTCCTCCTCCTCCTCCTCCTCCTCCTCCTCCTCCTGCTCCTCCTCCTCCTCTTCCCCTTCCTTCCCTTCTTCCTCTTCCTTCTTCAAAGCCTAGTGTAACTCTTACCATCTGCAAAATTCTGCTTTCAAATACCTTTTATTTGATTTACCTTGAAATATAATTTCATAAATAATTCAAAATTGAGCTGAATTATTCTTATTTACAACTTAAATGCATTTTATGCAAAGCATTTATTATTATACAGACTATAATCTCAGCAAAGACAAAATGTTTATCCCTGTGGCCAGGGCCTGTTGTGCATGGGAAGGCACTAACAGTTCTCTGAGCATATGCAAAATAGGTACTCAGAATGAACTCTTCACTAACTGTGACTACCCTGAGTAGAGAAAGCTAAATGAGCACTCCTTTTGGTAATGACACATATGGAATGAAATTCAGGTATGTATTTATGCACACCCACTGCGAGCTTGGCCACCATGATCACCATAAGTGCTATCATAGAGTGACAACAATAATGGGTGTACATTAAATCGGTACCATTTATTTGATCAAATGCTGCATAGAAAACAAAAATGAAGGGACCACACTGAGGTTGAAGAGGTCACTTTGAATGAGTGTTTGTTAAGTCCATCTTAGATTGTAAGATCAATGGTGATTGAGATCGAGCAAACACAGGACAATAGTGTTAATACTAACATTTTCTCTTATTGAATGTAAATACAGTCGTATTACTTTCCTTCAGTATTGTACCAATATAACCTCCCATTTACATGAACAGATCAATGTTTTTAAAAGGTGCATATCAGACAGCTTTAATAATTTCTTTATCAGTAGTTCCAAAGCGCAAACATTCTTTTCCAAACCATTGGCATTTTGTATTCTGTTTAAATCCTGTTGAATCAGTAAGAAGAAAATATTCACCCATATAATTTGTGAATTTATTCTGATCATAGAGCCAAGACCAACAAACATAATCAGAATTTCTTGTAAAGAGAAACTACCCTGTCCAAGACAACATGCAGGGTCTCTTAAACTATTTTACAATTTGCTTTCTTCAATATATTTCAGTTTCAGCTTGCCTGGTATTTATAACCAACTCCATGTCATGACACATTAAACACAAGCTTCAGTTCAGAAAGTATATGTGTAATCTTCCTTTTCCTTGGTCACTTACAATCCTACAAATCAAAGCAAGGTTTTGAAGCTATGCTCACAATATTCAGCTTTCCCACAAGATTTCAGCTAAAGGTTTTATACAAAGTCACATGTGTAATAACTATAATTTTGAGCTAAAATTTGCCATCGTCTGCTTTTGTAATGCCACTGATAATCAATACCATCTCACTTATTAAATTTGATATAAACTGAAGTAATTTCTTAATTATACTTTAAATATATTACTTTTATTTTCATATGCATTTTTTACTAAGTTGATTTCAAACCAGAATACATTTTGAAGGTAAAAATATTTTTATGTAATAGAAAAGTATTTGTAGTCTTCTTTTCTCCACAAACATAAAAAATGAAGATAAAGTATGTAGTTTTGATGAAGCGTCAAAGAAAGTTATAGCTCTACTTATATGTATAAGGAAATATAAATACTTGCAAGCTTTAATGAGACAATTCAGAAATACATATCACAGGTAAATATATGTGACTATTGATGAAGGATTTCAACTTGAGGAGGATATCAAAGTGAAAGATACATAATTAAAATACTTACCCTTGTCTACTATGCCTGTATAAGGAACTGTAAAGAAAATAAGTCTCTGTATGTGAAATATGTAGTCTTTTTTTTTTTTAAAGAAAAAATTGAGATGGGGTTTCTCTGTGTAATCCTGGCTGCCTGAAACTCACTCTGTAGAAAATACTGGCCTTGAACTCAGAGATTGCCCTACCTCTGTCTCCCAGCGAAATATGTAGTCTTAAAAACATACATTTAATGTATTATTATAAGGTGAGAATTTAAAACACTCAAGCATCTGTTATTTTAAGTAAGTAAAAATGTTGTTAAATTTTACATATGTGTATATGTTTAGTCTCTGTGTATCCTGTGCATGCCTGTTGTTAGAGGTCAAGAGGCTGGATTTGCATACCTTTGTGTGCTGACAGATGGAGGCTGGGAATTGAACCCGAGTCCTTTAGAAGAACAGCTCAGAGTATCTCTAGCTCCAGATATTGATGGAAGTTTATGTGTACAAGTACAATCAGATATGAAAACCCAGACGATAAAATGATGAAGATGGATAGTTTCAGCACTCCTGGAGCTCACTGTTAACTAGAAAAGATTTCCATGAGACACAGGAACACTGGGCACACATCAAAATACACAGAAGGTTTTAGAAAGAAAAGCCTATTATTCATTGACTACACATTCTATATTTTTTCCTATATTTTTGGATTTTATGTCAAATTGTATAAATTTTATGTGTGACTAAGCATATGCATGTGTGCATTTGTGCATGACATGAGAACTTTAAAGATATTGAATAGTGAAACAGCTTGCGAACCAAAATCAAACTTGCAATTTAATAGTAAACTTGGGAATTGTTACTATTGGTAAATCCTCTTCAACTCTACAAAAGCCAGTGCTGGCTGTCAGCACAATGCGAAAAACTGAAGGCCATGGATGTACTTCAGGACCAGTGTGCTGGATCATGTGGGTTCATAAGCTCATTCCTTCAGTGTCTTATACTGTGACAAGCTGTAACACTTCAGCAATGCTGGTTTAGTAAATCAACTGTGGGGTTCTCTCTTCGTTAATACAGATGTAATGCAGCCTCCATTATGACCATTCACAGCCCCACTAGCTATTTGCTTGAGTAATGAAGGGCTATATAAATTCACACTGTGAAATCCGGTCTGATCAGGATTCACATTGATTTCTCCTCACTGTGTGCAAGGATTCTCTTCTAAATTGTTTTTTTTTTCCTCCCCTTGTTTTCATTCCTTACTTTGCTATGTGAATTGTAGGACTTAAAGATATTTCTGTGCTTTGGGGAAAAATACTTTTCTGGGCTTATGTAAACAAAAAAATAATGTATTGGGAAAACATTGTTAACAATGCATAGAAGGAACATTTCATATATATTTAATTGGTTTATGAGATAAAATCATGCATTGCAAATATATTTGAATTTGACAGTTCAGTCTGATTAAGTAATGGGCAAAAGATGTCAAATGGCACAGCGCTCAGAGTAGTAGATTACATTAGTCTTGATTCATTAAAACACCTTCAATAGGATCCTTAACTGGGTTCGTGGAGCCCCCAGGGAAATTCATTTCCTAACTTGAGAAAGTAGATTCATCACTCTAAAACAAAACCCTTCAATTTGTTGCTCTCCTTTGAAATCTTCTGGAGAATTATCTCTGTGCAAGATATGTCAGGGACACATTGTATCCAAACAAAAGAATGTTTCTTGTCAAGAAAAGATTTCTGAAACTCAACTGGTCAACTTTGAGTAAACGTAATAGACAATTGCAGAGTTATAGTGGTCAGCACAGTAGACACTAGCTTTGTTTATGCAATGAGTGTCTGTGGGTGGGGCAGACTGGACTGCTCTCAACTTGGAATGTCTGCCCCTGAATACTTGTAGCCCTTTTAATTCTAAAGGCAGATGAGGGAAAAGCAAAAAAAACAGCTTGTATGCTCTTTTTGTTACATATTTTACATAAATAAAATATCTAGGATTTAGCCATTGCAGCATCTCTTTTCAAAGGAGGAGAGAAAACAATCTAGTGTGGATCTCAGAAAGAAGCAAAAATAGTTAAATGAATGTATAGTCACTCGCAATTATAGTGTGGGATTTGTTGACAATGTATTTCCTATTCTATAGAAATAAGAAGTCTTGAAAGAAGCCCAATTCTTCATCTTTGTACCCTTTACATATTTAAAATGATACCATACATAATTTCTGTGATTCACAACATATACATATTCTTTTCTTTTATTTGGCATACTGGAAAGAATTATTTGCATATTAAGAATTGAAACAAAAAGTGTCCTTCGAATTACCTAGACTGCAACTTGAAAATGAAAACACTGTTATGGTTAACAGTAAGGCACCTATAGATTTTCGGAAACAACAAGCTCTGCTTGCAACTGATTGTACGCAGGTGCCCTTTGGGGATTAATAATCATTTTACAAATCTCATGTGTTCCGCTTGGAAAACAACCCCCAGGTTTGCTGATAAAAGTCTCCCTGGCGCTGTGGAGTTTTGTGATTTTACACAGCTGATGATGATTGTTCCTAATGGTAGAGTAGGTAATGACTTTAAAAATTCACACTATAAGCTCTGAAATTCCTAGTGCTTAGTTTTATTGTGCATAATTTTGCTTACTGTATCATTAAACCTATTTAGGTAATGAGGCAAAACATTTTCTAAAGCATGGTGTGAAAGGAGAAAAATACATTTAAAGCAATGCCTGAGTGAATATTTTGTATTTTCTTATGTGTTTGCTTAATAAAAACTTGTCCTTGAATCAGAAGTAAACCAGCTCGATGGTTGTGATCTATTTACACCCAAAAGTTTCAGCTATAAATTAAATATATCATCTTGAGGGGTAAGCAGAATGCATAATCTAGTCCTTTCTAGGCCCAGTTTTTAATTGAAGAAAACTTGTAAATATTTAATTCCTCTTTATTGTGTTCAGTGTTGATTGCAACAATTGTAGATCAGGAAAGTCATCAGGCTATGAGAGAAACAGTTGCAAATCAGATTTAGAACTTGTCTTCCAGAAGGGCTATGCAAAGGGCTGTACATACTATGTAATATTTAAACTGCAGTAGGTGGTGGCCTATGGTGAGGGTACTAAGGAAAATGGGGATCAGCAGACTGGCAGTTAAGAAGTATTATAGAAGGAAGGATAACTGGAAACTATTCAAGAGGTAATGGGAGTTTGAGGTGACAAGGAAACGGAAATGAGATCATCAGGTCAAAGCAACAGTTACTCTGCTTAAGGCTAAGGTCTTTAGTTTGTGGATACAGGGAGGGAGAGTGACTAGCTGACAAAGACTCACTACAGACATCGAGACAAGGATTAGGAAATGTTACAAAGGTGAGGGAACTTGAGGACATGGTTGGGCTAGGGGTGAGAGTAAAAGCTGGCGACAGAAAGGGAAGCAATCTAGCTGCTGCGGTAGAATCAACAGAACCTTTGACCCTCAAGGTCGTATGGGATGGATTGGGGAAGCCAGGCTTACTGTTTGTTGCAAACTGGTTTTGCTTTAAACTACTTAGAGGTTTCAAAACAGACAGGAGAACTCAGATGAATCTCTTGTGTCTCTTAGGTATTTAATGATCCCTATTTTTACCTGGATACCTAAACTCCCTCAGGAGAATTGCTGGGAACAAAAGTTTCACCCTCAAACCCAGATCAAATTCCTGGTCTATCTCACATTAACAATATATGTGACTCTTTATCTGCAATTTTGCTTTCTAAAATTTCAGTTACTCTAAGTCAATGCATTGTCTGAAAAATACAAAATGGGAAAATACAAAAAGATACATAATTCATGAGCTTTAGTGTGTGCAACTCTAAGAAATGTTATAAAATCCTTCACATCAGCTTTTGTCCCACCAGGTCACGAATGTCCCCTTGTATTCTCATACAGTCACAGGTATGCTGGGCTCCTCTTCCACAGGTGAGCCCCATTTTACTTAAAAGCCACCCAGAAATGCTGAAGGAGAAATGCTGGAAGTTTGAATAGGTCAAAGAGGAGCTATAATGTATCAGCATTAATGGAAAAGGTGAAGGTTCTTTGCTTAATATAGAGAAGGGGGAAAAAGGCATGCAGGATGATGAAATTTCAAGGTTTATAATAAGCATGAAGGTGCTGTGAGTAAAAAAAATAAATTTGTCCTAGTTTTTTAAATGAATATTTAAATTCTGGAAAAAAAAACCACAAAACAAAAAAACCCCACAAAACAAACAAAACACTGCTTGATGTCTACTGAAGAACTCACCAATCTTTCCTTCCTTTTTTAATCAGATATTTTCTTTATTTACATTTCAAATGATATCCCCTTTCTGGGTTTCCCCTCCAGAAAAAAAAAAATCCTATTCGATTCCCCTCCCCCTGCTTACCAACCCACCCTCTCCCTCTCCTGCTTCCTGCCCCTGGCACTCCCCTACACTGGGGCATCTAGCCTTCACAGGACCAAGGGCCTCTCTCCTCTCACTGATGACAGACAAGGCCATCCTTTGCAGCTGGAACCATGAGTCCCACCATATGGACTCTTTGGTTGATGATTTAGTCCCTGGGAGCTCTGAGGGCACTAGTTAGTTCATATTGTTGTTCCTTCTATGAGGCTGCAAACCCCTTCAGCTCCTTGGGTCCTTTCTCTAGCTCCTTCATTGGGGGCCCTGTGCGAAGTCCAATGGATGGCTATGAGCTTCCACTTCTGAAGCCACCATATTCTTAGAGTTACTACTAGTACACTACCTGTTCCCATTCTATTTCAATACTAGGCACTGTTGGTAATTTCTTACTGAGCTAATTTATAAATTAAAGTGTAATACAAGTATGTGCATTCACTGAAACATACATATTGCTCAGTATTATTTGTCATTTTAGAATCCATAGGAGTTCTTTAAATGTATCTCACATGGATTAGCAGCAGTTGGTGAAGGAACAGGGAATTTTTTTCTTTTTCTTTTTCCAGAATCTAAAGTTACGTTTTCTTTTACATTTTTTATTGGTTATTTTGTTTGTTTACATTTCAAATGTCCCCTTTCCTGGACTACCCTTCCCACACCCAACATCACATCTCCCCTTCCACTTTTTCTCTAGAAGGCTGCACAGGGCAGGGGGCAGGGGCACTCCCTCAGTGGCAGTGGAGAGGGAAATTGGGAATAACTCTCTGAAGAGGAACAAGGAGGATGGGAGAATTTGAGATGTAAATAAATAAAATAATTAATAAGAGGTGTTGAGAGCATGGAAAGGATCAGGAAAATTAAAATCAGGGCAGGTAATGAGGTGTGACTCAGAGCAGCATATTCAAAAGCATTGAGACCTTGACCTTCACTTGTGTAGAAGCTTGGACTGAAACTTATTAGTAAGGATGAAATTAGAATTTGACATAGTAGTTTCTCTGGGTGGATGGATGCTCATGTGACTGCAGAAAACTCTGTGCATGTAGACAAATAGATTCTAGGAAACTAAAATGTCATCCAGAATTGTGAGAAAAATTATTTGAGGAAAATGAAATTTACTTCAGAGGATGTTGATACTTGTTGAACAAAACATAATTTCCTGTGCCACTTAAAATAACCTCCACGGTTGATATTATTTACACTTTGGCTTCTATTTTATTCCTTTGCTTCAGCCTCCATATCTATTGGAAGCTAGAATAATAAAAATAATGAGGGGTTGAATAGGATTATCAGAACCGTTATATAGGATTATCAGATCTGTTATAATCCTCTCTTATCATTATTCTTATCATTATTACTTAACAAACAGGGCTTGGTGATGAGGAGGCTTTGTAAATGAAGGTCATGGTACAAGTAATTACCACAATCAATACTGGTGCCTACATATAACCCCTCTCCTTACATGTCTTATTGCTTAGCTTTTTACATATTAATATATAATCTTACTTAGAAATTGTGCAGGTGTTTATGACGGTGATCTCTGCTACTGCTTTTGACTGGCTTCATGAAATACACAACCGTAGGTCAGTTTTTTTTTTCCTCTTAAGACGTATAAAAAAAAAGGAAAAGGTTAACATACATTTCACAAGATATTCAGAGCATTTGCCTTGCGTTTAGAACACATTGCTTTTGCCATCTTGTGTCACATCTGCCCTTAATTTTCAGCTAAATGAAATGGCTATTAGTGTACAAACAGCAGTAAGAAAGTGACTTGTTTCTTAATGGAGTTCTATTGAGAGTTGGAAGAAATCCCAACTCTGGCAAAGAATTTAAGTATTTGGAGAAATTCAGCAATGGCTTGTCACTCTGCGGAAATATTTTGATCATACTTAATAAGAATTTTGAGTCTTGTATTATTCCTTAAGTGTCAAATAAGATCTATGTGATTGTTTCAAGTAGATGATTTATTACCTAATTATCATAGGTAGTTAGCCGATGAATGAAAGAAAATTTTCCATTTGCCTATTATATAAAATTCTCTAAAATTCATGTTCACACAGCCCCAAATGTGAATTTAAAGTTGTTCATGTTCCTCTTCAATACAAGAGGCAGTTTCTCCATTCTTTTACAGGTACTGAGCCTCATCAGTTATTATTCAAGCTACATTTTTGGAATTCTAGTCCTGATAAAGATACATAATATAAAATATATTTCCTGATACCCACATAAAATATGATTAGAATAAAAATATCTTGTAAAGCTCTTTGTGGCAAATGCTAGCATTTCAAGGATGTATTTTAAAAAGTAAAGGAATGATCATTAGCATATAAGATCAATTTTATAGAGAACTTGTATTGTATATACATTCCTAGGTGACTTCACATAACCTTCAGCTTTTATAAATAGAGGGAATTTACTAATAACCATGTGTCACTTTACATCACTACTGTTGAGCATGTTGTAATGCATGATTAATTGATTAATTAATTAACTAATTAAATGTTAGAAAATGTCTCTCTTTGTAGCCCTGCAAGGAACTACCTATTGAGACCCAGGCTGGCCTTGAACCCACAGAGATCTGGCAGAATCTGCCTCCCAGGTGCTGGTATTAAAGGCATGCACCACATACCTGGTCGTCATAGACCTTTTAATACCCCAACTTTTGTCAGCTTTAGACCTTTGTAAACACTCGACTTCATGTCTTCCCCCCCCCCACCCCCATCTGCACATTTTGCTTTGAGATGTTTCCTAAACTCTCTCCAATCGTAGAGATTTCACATTCTTTCTGGGACTAATGTTATACCCTCTAATTCAGCTCAAGTTGTACCTTCAACGGATTTAAACTTAAAGCCTGCATATTTGATGTAGAAGGGAAGTAATGAGGAATCCCGAGGAGGCTGTGATCTGAACGACAGCAGCCAGGCAAGCAGGAAAGAAGTTAACAACAGTGGGCGTACCAAAATGAGCATACTGTGAAGACGGGTGTTCCTAGGTTTATGAACATATTATGGAGCTGACAGATGCTATGATAAATTTGTATAAAGATATTGTCTGCAGCATAATTTTTATGTATTCCCTTTGAAGCTGCAAGTGTATGTGTCTGTGAGCAAATATGTGTTAGCATACGTGCCTTTCTGCCTGCCTCATAGTCTTTCTAGAGAATTCAACATTCTGCCACCTTGGCATCCTATGAAATGGAAACATTCCTACACATCATTCCTGCTCTCAGTGCCTTTCGTTTTTGGTCATAAACTCATGTTGCATTATTTGATTTTCTTTTCTTTTTTTAATTAATGAATTAATTCATTGATTTATTTTGACAATATATATATTTATTAGATGTTTTCTTTATTTAAGTGTCATATGATATCTCCTTTCCCAGTTTCCCCTCCGAAGAAAAGAAAAAAACAAAAAACAAACAAACAAACAAAAAAACCCTGTTCCCTCTCCTTCCCCTTGCTCACCAACTCACTCTCTCCCACTTCCTGGCCCTGGCATTCCTCTACACTGGGGCACAGAGCCTTCAAAGACCCAAGGGCCTCTCCTCCCATTGATGACCGACTTGGCCATCCTCTGCTATACATATGCTGCTGGAGCTATGTATGAGTATATATGAGTCCCACCATATGTACTCTTTGGTTGGTGATTTAGTCCCTGGGAGCTCTAAGGGTACTAGTTAGTTCATATTGTTGTTCATCCTAAGGGGCTGCAAACCCTTCAGCTCCTTGAACCATTATTTGACTTTCATTTGGAAAATGGCAGAAAGATGACAGAAACTAAACATATACATAAGGAACACTTTATACATTCACCCTGGGGATGCATTCTCTGATCCAAGTTTAATGTTGTATGACCATTACTTTGAAAACACTACACCTAGCCATGTTGCAGAGGCAGTTAGCTACAGATTGTCTACAAATTGGCTAATATTTAATTAATACAATCCATCTGTGCAATAGTATTGTCTCAAGGATGTAAAGTCACTGCATTTTAATCTAGGAAAAGTAAGAATTTAGCATCTATTTCTAAGTTTTTCTTGTAAGTGAACTGAATGCAGTTCTTGCAATAGGACTTTCTAACCAAGCTCATAGGAACTCATGAGCTCCCAGGAGGAAGTGGTGCCTCAGGGCTGCTGACATAAATCTGGGAACCAACTACAACGTGCTTTCTCTCTACTAAGTCTGGATAAAGTAGCTAATTCATCTCTACAAGGACTCTAAATCACCAGCTGAGCTCCCTTAGAACCTGGACACACAAAGCACTGTGCTCTGTGTGTGGGGATGTTTGCTTTATGTGTGATCAAATACCTCAGTCCTTTGAGTGCTGGATACACTCTTCTCCGTTATGCCTTCTAGTATTCTATATTATTTTTATAGTCATCCTGAAGAGTCCTAAATTTGTATAATTATATACATGTACTTAACTTTTATATGAAACGTTCCTCGTATATATGGAAACATGATATTAAAATACGGAATTCAAAATTGGTAAGTATCTGACTTCTTCCAAATTGCTTTTCATATTATTTTATTCGTGAGAAAAAAACTCTTGTATCAATTCTGGTTATCTATTGTTGGTGTATTACTTATTTAACTAAATATGGAAAAACCTTCAGATTCTTGTGTAAATTTAATTAACCAACTGAATGCAAACTATAAGAACATTTTGTGTATATTTGTTTTATTAATGGCTAATATCATATTATGCTTTCTATAGGTTTGTTTTCAGTTTAAAACACTGTCTTTCAAGCCCTACATAGTAGCTTTTGCCTTTCATCCTTTAGTAGTTGGAGGCAGAGGTGGGTAGATCTGAGCTCAAGGCCAGCCTAATCTACATAGTCATTTCCAAGACAAGCAGAGCTATAAAGGGAGACTGTCTCTAAAAACAAACCAAAACAAAGTAAAACATTATTTAAATATAAGAATCTTCTTGAAAAAAAATTCACTGATAAACCAAGTTCTTTTTATAGGAAATTTCCTATAAAAGGTTTAAATAACCTCTACTGACATGACATTATTGGTTTTATATACATTGAAATAGATAAATGGTACTTATGAACAGGGCTAGGCATACAAGTGCTTTTTAAAGAGTTTACATATTTTAAAGGGAACTGTTATTTTTTCTTATTTCTCATACTCAAACTTCATTATTTAAATGTGAGAAGTATATTGCTACGAGGGGAGATGACATGAATTTCATTTTAGTATCTCTAAGTTTAAGGCTTGGCATGTTAGGATTTTGTAATCATGCTTTAAGCAGTTTTTCTTTAGCTGGGGTTTTTTCACTGACAAAAGCATGTGATAGACAACATCAAGTAGAGTTGATTGTCATTTAATTTTTTTTTTACTTATTCACTTTTCTTTTTTTGTTGTTTTTTTGTTTGTTTGTTTGTTTTTTGTTTGTTTTGAGACAGGGTTTCTTTGTGTAGCCCTGGCTGTCCTGGAACTCACTCTGTATACCAGGATGGTCTCTAACTCAGAAATCCACCTGGCTCTGCCTCCCAAGTGCTGGGATTAAAGGTGTGTGCCACCACTGCCTGGCTACTTATTCACTTTTCATCCCACTCACTGCATCCTTCCAGGTCTCCTCTCCCACAATGCTTCCCCCTCTGTCCCTGCCCCTTCTTCTCTGAGTATGTGGAACCCAGCCCCCATCCCCATCCCTCTACCCTGGCACATCAGGTGAGGAGAGCTGATTTTACAAAAGGATACTAAGATCACTTACTTCAGGATAACTTGAAGCTTTCACAAGTATATTAAGTGTGAGGAGAGTAGGAAAGGCATCTTTGTTTCACAAAGGTAAGCACTTCAGTGAGTGAAGAAGCCCCTGCTGGCCTGTGGTTTTGATTTGTTTTGGTGTCTGACTGTATCCAGTACAGCTAATTAAGTGAGGCTGCAGAAATGTGATTTGATACACTACTAGTAATTTTCAGAGTTTATTATAAAATTGTCTTGTACATCCTGAAATGTAGTTAATGTTAAATATAGCTTAGATTTTGAAGGCTTGCTTGATTTCTTTTGCTGCTAATCATTCATGTGTATTTGTGACCAGAAAATCACTTAAGGATATTAATTCATCACTGGCAACATTGCCCAAATCAAATGCATCTAAGTCTGCTTATTTTAACGTGTAGGTCTTGTGCCAACTTTAGTTAATGCCCAATCAACTAATCACAAATTTAAAATGGGAGTCTTCATTTTAATGCCTGTCTTAGACATCTAGATATCTAGGGCAGATCTAAGACAGTGACATTTAGAAGAGATTTCTTAATTAAGTGATAAGTTAGGGGCTCTTGACAGAACCTTATGCCTGCATTTTCACACATAAATAGTACATATACATATATGCATATATGTATGATGTATACATACACATATGTATACACAAGCATGTACACACAGGCACACATACACGCATTCACATCATATACCTGGGCATAGTGTGGAGTCTTGACTCACAGCTTTAAGAATGAACTGTGTTGCTAGTCTTAAAGTTAGAGTCATTTGCATCTGTACTTTTCCTTTTCCACTCACTCCACATCCATGTTATGGATAAAATCCTAGATAAGACAGAACAGACTTGAAGGATGTGACTAGAAAGCCAGATCTGAAACCCCAGATAGACAAATAAAGCACACAATGAGAATGATACCAAACACTGTGTTCTAAGGACTGAGCTCATCTGAAGAATGTAGGACTTAACAGTTGCCTCTTAATGTAGGCATGAGTTTTTATAGTAAACAGAGAGTTTATAGAGAAAAATAAACAAAGACTATAGAAAAACAAAGACTAAGGCTAAGAGCTGGTAAAGTAATTCAATGGGGGTATTCCTGCTTAGCATCCATGAGGCTCTGGGATTAGCCTTTAGCACTACTAAATAATCAAGCAAGCAAAATTAAAATTTACATTTTATATCATATAAATAATATATTTATATTTATAGTATATTATATATTTTAGATCTTGGTTGTCATTAATCCCCCCAAAACCCAATCCTGAGCTGCAATCTAAGTTTGTAGCATTGTTGTCCTTAGTAACCCTGTGACTGAGAAGAGGAACCAACTATTCGGGTTGGGTACATTTTAGGAGATGGAAGAGTGTGTTCAGTGGCAAGATTGTCTATTGTATTCACTTGTCCTATAAGGCAGAGCCTTTCATCATTTTAGAAATCTTTTTTTTTTCAAGCTCAAATTATCTCTCTTAGGGCTTGTTTCTAGAGCTAATGAACTGGACCCTTTCATGGATCAATTTTAGTACAGGGAGGAGGCTGAAAATGGTACCCTGCCAGAGGACCACTCTTTTCAGAGTTCTGTGACTATTTGTGTCCATTAGA
>JADRCD010061335.1:0-10098 GCA_019843815.1 Montemys delectorum | reverse complement strand
AAAAAAAAAAAAAAAAAGTACACAGGATAATGTATTAATGTGTGCTCATACCCAGTTCTTTCTCTGCTTGTGTATAGTCCAAGATCTCTTGGCTGGACTATAGACCATCTTAGTTAATTAAGATGTATGCCCCCAGTCTACCCTAACCTAGGCAATCCTTCATTGAGACTCACTTCACCACAAGTGCTTCTACTGTAAAGTTGGCAACAGCAACACAAACAACTTTACCACTTGTAAATTTGACAAACATCACTTTAAGCCGTAATGGGATTGGATGCACACTTCTGCTGTGTGTCTGAAGACAGCTATAATGTACTCATATAAATAAAAATAAATAAATAGCCAGGCTGTGGTGGTACACAGCTATAATCCCAGCCCTTGGGTGGCAGAGGCAGGCGGATTTCTGTAACCTCCCTGTGAGAGGGCAGATTCTTCAGATTCCGCCTGCCTCGGATAACCACACCTCTCTGCCCACCTCTTGCTAATTGCCATGCCTCTGTCCAGTTCCAGTTACACCGGAAGTCCCGCCTTCAGAGACTGAAGAAGTTGTTGATTGGGCCAGGTTGCTGACTAACTTGTGGGAGAGGTTTGCCTTACTTCTTACCTGCCTGATTGTAACAATGAGCGTTTGAATGAAAGATGGCTGTGTAACCACATACCCGTGTCAGCCAATTTTTTAAGTATCCTTTCACATGGTAAAGGTAGCATAAAATGGCTTGCCAAATCCCTTATCTCTTTCCAGAATACCCATTGGTAATCGTGGCAGCTGGATTGCTACAGATTTCTGAGTTGGAGGCCAGCCTGGTCTACAGAGTGAGTTCCAGGACAGCCAGGACTATACAGAGAAACCCTGTCTCGAAAAGCCAAATTAATTAATCAATTAATTTAATTAATTTAACTAATTAATTAATTGATTGATTGATTTTTTAAAAATCCCAACAAAGTCCAAAGTCAATCCCAGCACTTGGGAGGCAGAGGCAGGCAGATCTCTGAGTTTGAGGCTAGCCTGGTCTACAGAGTGAGTTCCAGGACAGTCAAGGCTACACAGAGAAACCCTGTCTTGAAAAACCACAAAATAGGGCTGGAGAGATGGCTCAGTGGGTAAGAGCACCGACTGCTCTTCCAGAGGTCCTGAGTTCAAATCCCAGCAAGCACATGGTGGCTTACAACCATCTGTAATGAGATCTGATGCCCTCCCTCTTCTGGAGTGTCTGAAAACAGCTACAGTGTACTTACATATAATAAATAAATAAATCTTTAAAAAAAAAAAAGAAAGAAAAACCACAAAATAAAAGTCCAAAGTCTTAACCATGAGCTATTATATTATAATAATATAATATACTGCTACAGAATAAACATTTCCATTTCAAAATGGAAGGATCAGTGCATATCAAGGAATGATCAAAACAAAACAAAAATTCAGTAGAGTATACACCAATTCCCAGCAGCACAGTTGTGGCACGTGCCTTTAATCCCAGCACTTGGGAGGCAGAGGGAGGTGGATTTCTGAGTTCGAGGTCTACTGAGTGAGTTTCAGGACAGCCAGGATAGAGAAACCCTGTCTTGAAAAACAAGACAAAACAAAGCAAAAACAAAAAACAACGACGAAACCAAGTCCTGAAGCTTATCTGTAGTGTGCCTGGGGCTTGGAATAAACTTGCCTGTGGTCTGAAAAGCTTGGGCAGATCCACTTCTCAAGCCCTGCTACTTCTAGCTCACATAGCTTAACTTTTGGGCTAGCTCCACTCCACCCCTGCAGCCATTCTTGGCAGATAGCCCATGGTTCTGGCATCTCCAAAATCCTAGGGTATTTACTGCAGCTTAGCTATCACCTTCACAGCTTCACACAGTGGCCACTCAGGGACCCTGACCCTGCCACACAGTGTCTGGTTTCAGTGGCCCTCCATGACTTCCTCAATCTTGCATCTTTGCCATCAAAACCAGTACTACATAGATACTATTGTCAAACTGTGCTGCCAGCTTGAGGTATAGATCCTAGATCTCTTGGATCACAGTGATATCAGCTTCTGTGTGCTGACCCTGAAGAAATAATTTTCTATTGTCACAATGCAGAATGCCAGGTTTCTCTTTAGCGACTCCATTCAGTCTCTCTCTTTAACAGTTATGGCTGCTTTGTTGTCTGAAACTCTACTCTGAAACTTTAAGTTTGCCTACTTACTTTTCTTCTGTCAAAGAATTTATCTCTAAATTGAACTTCACTCAAATTCTTGGGACATGGCAGAATGAAACCAGATGCTTGCTCAACACACCACAAGAATGGCCCCTGGCATAGGTCCTGACCCAGCCCTGATTCCCCTGTGAAATCACATGAGCCAGGCTTCCTCCACTGTTGTCTCCCTCAACATTACTATCTTCTCAGCTCCCACCAGAATGACCCTTAATCTCTAGTTACAGCTTTCAATGGATTTTCTAACCTAAAGTCCCAACTTCTTTGACACCCTTTCTACAAAACAATTCCAAAGGCCTAAAAGCCGCATGTGTTTAGATTTGTCACAGCAGCACCTCCACTTCTGACACCAATTTCTGTCTTAGTTCTACTCCCTGTTGCTGGGGTCCCTGACAGAAACACTCATCTGGTTCACAGTTCCAGGTTATAGTCTACCGTGGCAGGGAAGTCTCAGTGGAAGGCATTTAAGAGACCTGGTCACATTCCATTCACACTCAAGAAGCAGACAGCAATGAATGCATCATCCTTCTCTCCATTCCTTTTCTACACCCGTACAGTCCACAGTCCCAGCCATGAACTGGTTAGCCCACAGTGGGTAGCCTTCTCACCTCTGTTGGATAGTTTTACGTCAACTTGACACAGGCTAGAGTCATCTAAAAGGAGAGACCCTCAGTTGAGAAAATGTCTCCCTGTGATACTGCTTAGGGCACTTTCTTAAATAGTGACTGATGGGAGAGGTCCCAGTCACTGTGGGTAATGCTATTCCTGCGCTACTGAACTTATCTATATTCTATAACAAACCAGACTAAGCAAGCCATGAGAAGCAAGCCAGTAAGCAGCACCTCTGCATAGCCTCTGTATCGGCTCCTGCCTCCAGGTTCCTACCTTGTTTGAGTTCCTTTCCTGATTTCCTTCAATGATGGACCATGATGTGGAACTATAAGCCAGTAAACCTTTTCTTCTCCCCACTTCTGATCATGTTTCATCATTGAAAATAGTATCTCTAAGACATTACCCATCACACGTCCATAGACCGAGGAATCCCCAGCCCTGCCAGGGTATGTGCCTTTAATCCCAGTACTTGGGAGACAGAAGCAGGCCGATCTCTGTGAGTTTGATGTCAGCGTGGTTTCTAGAATGAATACCAAGGCAGCCAGGGCTGCAAAGAGAAACCCTGTCTACAAAAACAAAAACAAACAGAGAAACAAAAGATTTCATTTTTCAGATGACTATTGAATACATCATGTTGACAATTAAAACTAACCGTTCTAGCCCTGACTAGGAATGGGCCAGTGCTGGGATACAGTTTACTGCTGACCATATGGGCAATCAGGTATGGGGTAGCCACATTGGTGCTAAAAATAATAATGCACGTGCGGCTCTTTCAGGTCCTGCACTCCAAACCTTTCCTATGCTGCAGCCATCTTTCCTTTATTCCTTTCACCCTTCCTTCCCTCCTTCTAGATGACCAGGGGTAATGGGAAGGCTAATTGTGGTGCATTGCAAACGCTGACTCGGTTTCCTTCATGGTCCAACACCTGTTGGCTTCATATGCTGACCCAGCCAGAGTGCTTCTGGCTGATTATGCTCCCTACTCTCCTAGCACTATGATTTGTGTACTTCGGCCTTATACGGTAAGTGCTAACTCCTCCCTATCTAATTACAGTAGGCAGTGCCACCCCTGAGGATGTGCAGGTAAGGCCTCAGCTAACAAGGTATGTCTTGGGCATTAGTTCCAAAGGAAAAAAGTATTCCACCCATTTTGACTTTTAACTCAATGATGATTTAAAACAAAGAATTGGCTTGTTTTTATTATTTTTGTTTTCTTTTTTATTCTGGTTTTTCAAGACAGGGTTTCTCGGTGTAGCCCTGGCTGTCCTGGAGCTCACTTTGTAGACCAGGCTGGTATCGAATTTAGAAATCTACTTGCCTCTGCCTCCCAAGTGCTGAGATTAAAGGCATGTGCCACCACTGCCTGGCTTAAAACAAAGAATTGCTACTATTTTCATACAAACATGTCTTTTTCTGAATTTAGCAGCTTACTAATTCAGGACTCGATTTTGTAAATTATTTATTGTTTGCTTATTTATTTATTTATTTTTAATTTATTTATGGAGCTTCTTAGGAAAGCAGCCTCTTTCCGCTGTGATAAAAACAGACTCAGAGATGAGTGGTGGTTCACACCTTTAATCCCAGCACTTGGGAGGCAGAGGCAGGTAAATCTCTGTGAGTTCAAGGCCAGTCTGGTCTACAGAGTGAGTTCCAGAACAACCAGGTCTACACAGAGAAACATTGTCTTGAAAAAAATCAAAAACAAGAAACTCTAAAATTCTCAGTTATGCTTATAGCAGGGAATAATTTTTGTGACTTAATTCTGGGAGAGAGATAATGTAGGTGATTAGCTGAAACCCTATTTTGGGTAGAGTAATCCCAGAAACATTTGAAATATAAACTAGAGCTTCTGATTTTCCTATGACTATTCTCAGACACACCAGAGGATGCTTAGGGGTATGAAGACCGGATGGTTAATTCCTGTTTGGGGTTGGTGATGGCTCTGTGGGTAAAAGAACTTGTTGCCCTTGCAGACCAGGTTCAGTCTGCACTCAGTTTTCAGGACCCAAGTATATGAAGGATCTGACATTCTTTTCTTACCCTTGAGGGTGCTAGGCATGAATGTGCTGCACAGAGGTAC
Organism: Montemys delectorum; assembly: GCA_019843815.1. Classification (NCBI taxonomy): domain Eukaryota; kingdom Metazoa; phylum Chordata; class Mammalia; order Rodentia; family Muridae; genus Montemys; species Montemys delectorum. The sequence continues at coordinate 5,218 of JADRCD010061335.1, read as the reverse complement.
ATGTAAACAAAGTACCAATACAAAAAAGAAATGTGGTTTTTGTTTCTTTTGTGGTTTTATTTATTTATTTGTTTTGTTTGGTTTGGTTGTTTTTCTGGGAACTCAATCTGTATAACAGGCTGGCCTCAAATTCCAAGAGATCTAACTGCCTCCACTTCCAGAGTTCTGAGCCACCACTGCTCAGCTACAAAAACAAAACAAAACAAAACAAAACAACTGAAGACAAGAAGAAGAGGAAGAGAAAGAGGAGGACAGTAATGAAGATAGGATGGAGAACAGTTCTTTGTCACCTTTTAGACTCCAATGCATTCTCAGGAATTGGAATAATGTTGATCTTTGAAAATATTTAGCCGGGCAGTGGTGGCTCACGCCTTTAATCCCAGCACTTGGGAGGCAGAGGCAGGCAGATTTCTGAGTTCGAAGCCAGCCTGGTCTACAGAGTGAGTTCCAGGACAGCCAGGGCTACACAGAGAAACCCTGTCTCAAAAAAATAAAAACAAAAACAAAAATTTAATGCTGCGCATGCATTGTGTGTGTGTGTTGCAGTGTATGTGCTTATGCACATGAACAGATAGAGGCCAGAGGCAGATGTCAGGTAAGTTTCCCTCTATTACTGCAATCTTATTTCTTGCAACAGGGTCACTCAGTGAATCAGGATGTCACCAGACAGCTGGTCAGCAAGCTCCAATAACCTTCCCACCTCTGTTAGAAGTGGACATCAGATCCCCTGGAATGGAATCACAGATGGCTGTGAGCTACCTTGTGCTGGGAATCACACCTTTCTGGTCAAATTTTAGAAGGAATATTAGAAAAATTCCCCTTTGCCTTGGAAGTTAAATGCACACACTACACACACACACACACACACACACACACACACACACACAAATATGTAGATGATTTGTTACTGTCAGTGAAACAAAAGAATAAAATTATGAGCTCAACAGTTTAGCCCTGTTAAACTTCCTGGGGAACAGAGACTTGGAGTTTCTAAAAAGTGACAAGGCTGGAGGGAATGGCTCAATGGTTAAAAGCACAGGCTGCTCTTCCTGAGGATCTGAGTTCAATTCCCAGCACCCACTTTAGTCAGCGTACAACTGTAATTTTTTTTTTTTTTTTTTTTTTTTGAAACAGGGCTATACAGAGAAACCCTGTCTTGAAAAACCAAAAAAAAAAAAAAACAAACAAAAAAAACAAAAAAAACCTTAAAGGTAGACTGAAGAGATGGTATGAGGTATGATAAGCATAGTAAGAAATGCCTTCTAGAAATAGCTTAGTCAGGAACCTCACCACAGCAAGGCTGCCCCTGATAACTAGAGCTCAGTGACATCATTTACTCAAGATAACCAGACATGTAAACGCATAAGCAGAGAATTCCATGGCACCTACTTGACAGTATATAAACCGAAGCTAGTCAAGGACTACCTTGTCTCAGAGAGGAGTTCTGAGAGAAGGCGTGTCTGGGAGTGGTTAAGAAACAGCTCAAAGCCAAGTCATGGGTCCAAGCTGGAGGCCTATGTTCTGCTCAAGACAGTTCTCCAAGCAGTTCTCTGGCTGTTCTAAAAAAATTCTCTGGATAACTCATCTCCTGTAGATCATAAACCCAGTCTTTTATTTTACATATTAATCCAGTCATTTACTCCAGGCTTTCTTTTGGTTATCCTATGACTCAGCATCCTGTGACCCCAGCCCTTGATTCTACGGAGACAGCAAGCACGTAAGTTCAGAGATCTTCCTGTCTCAGTTAAGCACAAATGATAAACTAGCTGGGTGTGACCCCATCTTGAAATTACCATTTCTACCACACCTTGGCTCAGGAATCTATCTGCCTTTGTAAGCATAAACAAAACAAACAAACAAACAAACAAAAACCCAACCAACAACAACAACAACAACAACAACAACAACAACAACAAAAACCTTAGCTAGGTAGAAGTTCCTGCAATCACAACTCCCTAAATCTCTTCCTTGGTACTTTCTGATATGTTTGCTCACAGCACAGCTGGTTTTGTTCCTTTAGATCCATGAAGCTGGACAGTGGTGGTGCACACCTTTAATCCTAGCACTTGGGAGGCAGAGGCAGGTGGGTTTCTGAGTTCAAGGCCAGCCTGGTCTACAGAGTGAGTTCCAGAACAGCCAAGGCTACACAGAGAAACCCTGTCTCAAAAAAACAAAAAAACAAAAACAAAAACAAAAAAACAAATAGATTCATGAAGCTCCTTATACAATTCATATTGCATCCTTATTTTCTCAGAAATATATTTGTGAACCTATGTTTTTAGAGTTCTTTTCCACAACCTTAAGGGTTGTCCTGAAGGTCCCAGTGTTTACCATTTTGCTGAGACATTAGCCACACCTTTGTGCTGTCTCTGATTATCATGGAGTCATTAACTTTAACAGGGAGGACATTCCTTGAAGAAGGAATGTAAAATATATACATTGTTATACAAGCAAGCCTTGCGCCACGGCAGCCACTCACACATGCTGGCCCTGTCATCCTGTCCCTACCAAGGCCATGCAGGACCCGGCAGAGACTACGAGCCCTGTATTGCTCTTCTCTCCAGTACTGCTGCAGACATCGGAGAAATGCCACCTTGATCTACCCTGCAGCTGGAAAGTGTCTCCTGGAATCCTGACCCTAGGGTCAGAGACTACTATTAAAAGACTGGGCTAGAACTTTAGCTAAGATATGTCACACAGGTGAACAGCCTTTGGGAGACAGGCTTAGGACCAGAGCCTAAAACTTAGAATGTGAGCCTGTGTGATATTAAACCTCAGCATAATAAAATATAACATTTGACCAGGTATTGTGGTGCATGTCTTTAATCCCAGCACTTGAGAGGCAGGGGCAGGCAGATCTCTGTGAGTTCAAGGCCAACCAGGTCTACAAAGTGAGTCCAGGACAGCCAGGACTCTGTTATGCATAGAAACCCTGTCTCTGAATATAAATAAATAAATAAACAAACAAATGAAACGTTTGTTTATTAACTATGCATACTTACCTTCTTGCTTGCTACAGAGGCCCAGCAGTTAAAAACCCTGGCTGCTCTTCCTGAAGACCCCAGGTTCAGACCTCAGCATCCACATGGCAGCTCAGTTTCAGGGGACCCAGGGCCTTCCATACAAGTAGTGCACAGACATGCAAGCCAGCAAAACATCCATATACACTAAGAAAAAAATAAGCTAAAAGGAAAGAGGGGCTATATAAACATTTAGAATAGTTCATGCTTTAGGGGCTAATTCAAAGTAAAGAAAGGAATTTTTAAATTATTTTATGTATGTGAGAGCATCATTGCTCTCTTCAGACACACCAGAAGAGGGCATCAGACCCCATTACAGATGGCTGTGAGCCACCATGTGGTTGCTGGGAATTAAAACTCAGGACCTCTGGAAGAGCAGTCACTGCTCTTAACCACTGAGCCATCTCTCCAGCCCCTAAAGAAAGGAATTAAATCATAAGGACCTAGTTACCCAGATATTGGGAAACTTCCAAGTGCCTGAGGAAACTGCAATTATCCAATCCCTGGGCACCAAAGGGGACACAACTCTGAAGGCCACGGAAACAGACTGGCTGATGAAATAACTCGAGAAGCCAGGAAGGAATCTCCCTCCCCACACCTATAACTATAACTGAAACTTCAACTGGGAAGATACTTCCATCTGATTGCTTGTAGGCAGGTCTTGGTGGGTTGGGAGAGCATTTTCTCAGTTATGATTGATGTGAGAGGGTCCAGACCTCTTGGGGACAGTGTCACTCTTGGGCAAGTGGCCCTAGGTGTATAAGAAAAGGGGTTAAGGGCTGGGAGTAGTGGTGCATGCCTTTAATTGCAGCACTCAGGAGTCAGAGGCAGGTGTAGGTGGATCTCTGTGAGTTCGAGGCCAGCCTGGTCCACATAGTGAGTTCCAGGACAGCCAGGGCTACACAGAGAGACCCTGTCTCAAAATGAAACAAAACAGCAACAAAACCCCAGCTGGCGGCTCTGGGTGTGCTTCCGGCTCTGGGTGTGCTTCCTCAGAGGCAGAACTTCTGCCTCCTTGGAGTACTTTGTATTGCATGATCATTTTCTTGGAACCCCAGACCCATTTCTTTCTTTAAAATTTTGTTTTTACATTCATTTATTATTTTGTGAACGGATGCACACATAGGCAGGTCAGAGGAAAGCTTTCAAGGGTTAGTTCTCTCCTTCCATCCTGTGGCTTCCAGGGACCAACTCAAGTCATTCAGTTTGGCACTAAGCACTGTTCCCTGATGAGCCATCTCCCTGGCCCCAGACTCACTTTAAACAAGGACTTGGCCATACTCAGCCACATGGACTCCCAGATACCCGCTGGCCTAGGTAACTTAGGGCTGGGGATCCAGAAACTCTCCTCTTTGTCAACTTGACTCAAGTTTGAGAAGAGAAACTTCAGTTGAGAAAACATCTCCACTAGACTAGCCTGTGGTCTATTTTCTTTTCTTTTCTTTTTTTTTGGTTTTTTGAGACAGGGTTTCTCTGTGTAGCCTTGGCTGTCCTGGAACTCACTCTGTAGACGAGGCTGGCCTCGAACTCAGAAACCCACCTGCCTCTGTCTCCCAAGTGCTGGGATTAAAGGCATGTGCCACCACCGCCTAGCAAAGCCTACAGTACCCAGTATTCCCAGGCAGTCTCCCATCCAAGTACTAACCAGGGCCGACCGACCCTGCTTAGCTTCCGAGATCAGACGAGATCGGGTGCGTTCAGGGTGGTATGGCCGTAGACTGGTCTATTTTCTTGACTAATGGTTGTGTTAAACCCACAGGGTGAGAGCAAGATCATTACCATAATTTTGAGCCAAATTTGAAGCAAGCTTGACTTTATTGGCATGCGCCTGAGAGCTGACCAGGGACTGCCTCTCAAGTTGGGCTAAAGAGAACGGCCTCAAGTCCATTTCTTGCACACACACACCAGCTCCCACTCCCACCCTCATTTGTTTTGTTTCAGTCTTTTGGTTTTTTGAAGCAGATTTTCTCCGTGTAGCCCTGGCTGTCTTACTCTGTAGACCAGGCTGGCTTCAGAGATTCTGCCTGCCTCTGCCTTCCCAGTGCTAGGATTAAAGACATGTGCCACCATATGGCTGGTTTGGGGCCTCTTTTAAGGAGTAAAATCACAAGTAGTTACAAAGCAGGTTTACAGAAGAAAGATAATGAACCAATAAGGAAGTACAGAAAAAAACTAAAAAAAAAAAAAACAAAAAAAAA